>PVIJ01015554.1:0-36024 GCA_004024925.1 Scalopus aquaticus
AAAATGGAATAGAAAAGAACACAAGGGACCATGGAGATGGATCACGGGTGAATTGGTGGTGGGCTACCCAAGGGGATTGCAAAATGTAAAAGACATAAATAACAATAAAAATATATATTAAAAAAAAAAAAGTCAGCAGCTTTCTTTGAATAAAATTCCTCATATGTTTATGTCTTTGGCTAGTTTCCAGAGTTTAATAAAGTTGATTTTGATAATTTTTGCCAATGTTTCTGCTATTTTTTAAAAGAGAGTTGTTCATGGAAGAACTAACTTCATCATTACAAAATTGCTATCTTTAACACTAGGGTTTTAATTGCTACAGATTTTTTAAAAGATATATATATATATGCATATATATATATGTATATATATATATATGTATATATGTATATATATATATAACATTATTGTTCATTTTTGTACAATGTATGCTTGTATGCTTTCTCTTTTCAGGTGTATTCCTGTAAAATTCCCACCACCAATTCACCCATGTCATCATCATAGTCCTTTGTTTTTAATTAACTGTCCATATTGAGAACCTACTATAGTAAAAGCCACTTGTTTAGAGATTAACAATGCATATATGTGTAAGAGCAGAGTCACAGCTTTTAGCAAAATTAGGATTTAACTGTCATAAATTTAAACTGAATATATATTTTTAAGTGTTCGTGTAAGGCAATATATGGCAAGTCAGAAAAATAAATATATAAAACTTTACCAGTTTTGTATGCTTCAACTGGATAAAATAGATACTGAATTACAGGCTCTTTAGGGTGAAGTCAATGAGTATTCAAAATAAATTTAGAAGAAAATAGTGTCATGCATCACCTGAGGGAAATTATCACCTCACCTTGTTGTTAGCACTAGAATATCATAACCCCATGAAGTGTTAAGAATAGATCTGACTCTGTGTGGAACTTGTAACTACAGGCATTCTGAATAAACATCCTGAATTTATACACTAAGTCATACAACTTTACCTCACACAGTTCACTGCTTCTGGTTTGTAACATGAATGCCACTGTGTAGCCTCGAGAACGTCAAGAAGTAGAGAAGCAAATTTCAATGGGAATCCACAAAGGAATTTTGTTTTAGGACATAGAATGAGGTTTTACCAAGTAGGCTGAAATTCAGGTTTAATGTTATCATATGTAGATACAACACTGGAATGTTTTGTTAAGATTTAATAGTCAAGAAAGAACAAGGTATTAGTTATATCAAAACTGGTCTAAACATTTCAACTAATATTAATCTTTCTATAGCCTAATGTGCTATTTTTCTGGAGTGATCCAGTTCCCTATGCTTGCTACAAAGTTCCTATCCACAACCAATATTATTAAGAAATGATTTTTAAAATAAATTATCTTTTAGTTTATTTATTTGTCCATAAGTAGGCAATATTTATCTATTATATTCTTTAAAATAATTGAATGGTGGATATAAACCTAAAATTATTTTCAAAATGAGGATTTAATTGCAATTAATACAAACTAATGGTAATAGAATATTTGGTCTTTATCCTATGTATGTGAGTTGTACCCCAATTTTGTTAAAATTGTTAATATTTAATTATTTCAGAATTCATTTTTAATGATCTTGAAAACATTTGACAATAGTGTTTGTCTCATAAATCTTCAGAAATAATGATGTGTTTATTCAGTGATGAAATTACAAACTTTTGCAATTCACAAGATCTTAGAGATCACGTAATCCAATTTACTTACTTCATTTATGAAGCACAATAGTCTGAAGAACTAAAGAGACTTGTCCAGTGTCAGACAGTGCATAGCATTTTCAGACTAAAACATACTTCTCAGATATATCTGACAATATGTTTGTTGTCCAACGTAGTCATACTTCTTTATTATTTCAATTATATATTATTCCTTATTACTCCTATTAATATATTATTTAAATTAAAAAAAAAAAACAGAAGTACCAAATAAAGCTGATTCTCTTTCAGTTAAGGGACCTGTATTTAACTTGGAAATGTTGGAAACTTCTTTATATAACTATAAAAAAATTTTAAAATCATTGGAAGAAAAATAGCTTTTATGACCATTAGATTATATGACACCGTTGGTAGATTACAATGTCCAGACAACTTTTGGCTGTTAGTATATGTTTGACAGAGTAACGATCCCCACCATGTTAATTCCTGGAAGTTGTGAAAGTTACTATACATAGCATAAGGGATGTGACAGATGTGATTAAAGCTAGTTAATTTGAGGTGGGAAATTATCTTGGATTATCCAAGTGAACCCAATCTACTGACATTGGATTTTAAAAGCAAGAACATTTCATCTGCTTCAGAGAAACAGAAATATGGCAGCATGAGAAGAATTAGACCTGGTGTTCTTGGCTTTGAAGATGGAGGAGGATGGCCTCAAATCAAGAAGTACAGATGATGGCTAGAAGCTAGCCAAGGAAAGAAAGATAATCGTAGAATCTCCAGAAAGGAATATGGCCTGCTGATACTGGTATCTTTCCTAAGTCAGACTTCTGACCTGTAGAACTATAGGGTAATTTATGTTGTGTTAAGCCATAATGTTTGTGGTAATTTACACTGAAACAATAGAAAAATAATAAATATCAGAAGTGCCATTTTATCACCCTGGCAGACACACTGATTCATGTTTATCCCAGATATAATTCTACTTATCCAAAGAAGAATATTAATTTGAAAGATAATTTCAAAATAATCTAGATAGGAAAAAATAAACTTGCTACAGATATAATTTATAAACTTACATGTAAGACCAAAAATTGTACCATTTTTGTACAATTGCGGTCAGAACACAATATAATTAAGAAGACTTAGATAATTTTAAGGAATGTGAGTTTTTAATTTTCCTATATTCCAGATTTTTACAGAAAGTTCTGATAAGCCAGGGCTAAAAACGATGAAAGCTTGCTGAAGCAAGTTTGGGTCTGCACTGGAGACCTTGGTGTGACTCTGGCCCCTTTCTCTGTAGGCCACTGAAGTAGGGACAGGTGCACATGTCTCGTTCTGAACTCTTAACTCAGCATGCGCCCTTCCAGTGAGCAGGGTCAAGGAAACATTCTTAGCCTTTCGAAGGTGGCATTTCCAAATGTTTGAGTATGAAGAGCATTTTATTTAAAAGGCTAATCTGCATTTGAAATTAAGTAATTCATATTGTAATAAAAACTCCTATTTTTCCATAGAAATGTACAAAGAGAAGTTATGAAAGATATGAATGTTCTGAAATCTCCTAACTTGTGGGTTTCCCTCTCTTGTTTAATGAGGGAAATGAACAGTGCACAACCGTATCGACTCCTGCCCTAAGTGGATAGCTATATGGCACTTTATGCCAAGCTGTTGGCCTCCTTCGGTCTCTTTTGATCTATTTTCCCACCTTTCTTGTAACCTTTATGAACAGTTGAATGATGTGTGGAAATTGAGTTCATCCCAAAATCAATGCCATTGAGTATGCTATGTGATCTCTCAAATATCATATAAAAAGGGGGAAGTCTAAGAGCATCATTACCACTGCAGCTGTATATATTCTATTTAAGAGTATTTAGATTGGATTTCATTTTTATTGCAAATTTGAATGCAGTAAAATGTTATGATTTAACCTATAAACCTGCCTGTCAATTATTACAGAAATGGAGTATTTGCATTGCCTTTTCTCCCATTACCTACAGTAATATTTCACACATCCATTTCATTTTTTACCAAGTGATCTCAGGGACCTTTATAAATATTTATTCCTACTTTTCAGTGGTTTTAACATTTGTAAATAGATGGTGAATTTGAGGCATTGTTTTAATATTAGGTTTTAATAGTGAGTTTTAATAGTGACTGGCTAAGTATAAAAAGACCCAACTCTTCAATCTAAAGCAAACCATGCGTTCACATGTTAGGTTACAAGGATACATTGTCCAAATAAATGAGTTTGAAATATGGGGTTGGTTATCTTTAAATTGTCTTCACTTTACAAAATAAAGAGATCCAGTTGCCAGGAGATCATTTGGTAACTGTACAAGAGACACATGGTTTATGTTCTAGCTAACTAGAATTGGGGGTGGGGGGTGGGGGGAGGGAGAGAGAGTCAAGAGGGAATAATGAGGAATGAGAGTTACTAAGTAATTTGAAAGAGGCTTGCATTTTTAACATTAAAATTGATGAGTAAATCAAGAAGATGTAGTATATATACACAATGGAATACAACTCGGCAATCAAAACAGAAAACTCCTGCCATTTGCAGCAACATGGATGGAACTGGAAGGGATTATGCTACACGATATAAGTCAGAAGAAGAAAGACCATATCAGATGGTATCCCATCTGTTTGGAATATAGAAAAAACAGATAAAGGGTCAAATAAAGCCAAACTCAAAATTAGCCTTTGAAAGCAGACTATAGAACTTAGGCTTTCAGGGGTGGGGAGGGCAGGGGGTGGATCATACACAGGTGGGGGTGAGCACAATGGACTCTGATGGTGGATTATGGGTGTAACGGTGGTGGGAGTGCTTTTGTAATTGCACAGTAAGGCAGGGGCAATGCTGTCTGTATCTCCAAAATACAACTGATGTAACCAATGTACCTCAACCACAAAAAAATTAAAATGAATGAATAAATGTGTTAGGCTTTGTAGGTCGTAAAGTCTTTGTCACAACTAAACTCTTCATTTATAGTCAATACATAAATTAATGTGTGTCTCTGTTTCAAAAGAGCTCTATTAATGAAAAAGAAATACATAGTAGGGGGAATTAATAGAAAACAGTTTAAATGTGCTTTAAAGATTTATTTATTTATTTATACATACAAACTGGGGTACAGGCCAAAGGCATGGGGCGGTGAGAGAGTTCACCAGAGACAGGGTGGGGAGCAGAACAGGCAGATCAGAAATACACTGCTGAGGGGAGCAGCGGGCGAGGCAGGAGAGGTCTGCCGAACCATTTGGGATTCTCCCTCGCTGGGCTTCATGCTCGCATCGCGCGCTGCCGACAGACGGCTCCACAGTGCAGTGCTCAACCGCTACGCCACCAGGGAGGCCCCTAAATGTGCTTTAGAGAAGAATCTTCTGTTTCAACTTTCTCTTTTCAGAGAGACTGGAAATTTGAGTTCATCCAATCATAGAAAATACCCAATTAGATAGATACTTGTTTTTGAACTGCTACTGAATTGTATTCATCAAATGAAACAGCAATTGACCACTTTTATGGAATGAAAGTTTGAAATGGTCATGAGATATTGACCAGTTTTTCTGGAAGCTCGCTTATCACCCTAAATCAGATTCACATATTTCACGGTATTTTTTGTTTGTTATTTATTTTTTGCTTTGGCTAATTCAGGAAAAGTGAACTATCAATCTTTGGAGCAAAAGATGTTGAATAAAGTAGAAAACTATTATGATTTTGCCTCCTAATTCTAGGTCTGTTTTTATGTGCCCTTATTGGTTTGGTTTGGTTATAGATTCCTCTCTTTACTCCACCAGTTTAGCAATATAGCCATGATTAGGAGAGTAATTTGAGTTTCAAACTGAAAACCTTCAATTCTCATATTTAGTGAGTTTTTTTTTCATCTTGACCGAAGATAATTCTGCTTTGCATTATCCAAATTTAGAAAGACACACTAGACCTTAGGAAGTTAGTTCTGCACACATGGATTATTTTATACACTTTTATGGAATCCTTTTATACTCCAGGTGCTGCAGATGAGTAGAACACTGTTTTTGTTCTCTGACTGCTTATAACAATCACCTGTTGATTAGTGATATGACTTATAAGGCAAGGAAAAAAATAAGCAGAATTTTTTCCAAATGCGTTACTTAATATAAATTGGTAAGTCAGAATCTGACAATTATTTTACTTACATGTGTGGGAAATCTCTATTGAAAAGTATGAAGACGGTATAATAAGAACAACTAATATTTCATACTTATTGTTAGAAACAATCAAATCTAAAATTCCTGCATGTCACAAAATATTATGGAAGAGGTGCTAGGACATTTTTTAATGGTTTAGTCACCAAACATATGGTGTTTTATTGGTCTCCTTACTGCACAAAACACAAGTTAATATTTTATGAGGTTCAAGCAAAATAATGGGCAAGATTTCAAGGAATGGTGCAAGTGTGAGTACCCAAATACTTTCATTACCAAAATTGGAAAAGTTTCTGAGAGTAGGGGTTTATACAACAATGAAGTCAAAGTAATCCAAATTCCTTTAGAAATCTAAGGAGAATACCAGCTAATAAAATGAGTAATCAAATTATAAAGCTTATGCTTATTATCATGTGTTAAATTGTGAAACCACACCTAAGGAAATAAAAACTACCATTTTTACAGGTTTTTTTATTATCACTTACAGTGACGATTTCACCATAAATATGTTTTTACTTACATCGGGTTAAATGTCACTGGGTAAAATGTATAGCAAAACTGTTAGCTTTTAATTTCATGTCACAATATGCCTTTGGAAATGTAACATGAAATCCAGAATTCTTTCTTTCTCAAATATCTCTTAAAATATGAAAGTAAATAAATGAAACCACAGAAGAGTCTTTTCAAGATGCTATTGTTAGCCACTTAATGTGCAAATAATGCTTAAGTTTTCAGAAGGTGAATATCATTGGAAAGATTAGAATCAAAAAAAAATCTCACTGAGAATAGTTTTGGATTAAAAAAAAGAAATGTTAGTCTTAATAATCTATGTGATTACTCCAATTCTTGATTTCATTTAAAGACATAAAACTGACTTTTGTAACTGAAAACATTAATACTAAAATAGAAAATGAGAACGTAGGGGCAATGTTATGATTTCTGTGATGGTTTACATGGCAACTTCTAGGAGTGGGTAAATTCCGTGTTTTACATAAGAAAGCTTTCAAGCAAAATTTCAGAAATGTTTTCTTTATTTTCTGACTGAATATTCAAGCCAAGTTCAGTGATGCAATATTTATTTGTACATATGCTCAGAGTTTCCTCCAACTCTTACAAATGTGCTAATGAGATTTCTTCAATATTTCTGAATTTGAATATCTGGCAGCAAATTTAAGATGTTCTCATATGCTTAGGGTGACCTATTTCTAATATAAAAAATAAAGCTTGGTTTTGTCTACAATGAACACTGCAATATTTTGTTTTTATCCAGAAGCAGTTATCTGGACGATATTAAACCTGTAGCATATAACTAGTGATCTGCTTTATTTTATTTTATTTTACTCTCACCTTTCAACATGGCCAAAAATTCCCAGCTTTTGAAACACTTGCTTTTTCTTCTTGTGATTAAGAAACACTCATTAACTTTTCACCTATATGTGCTAACAAATTACACATTTATATCATAATTTTCATTTCTTTGTAAATGTAAACCTTTGAAGAAGATTTAAAACTTTATAGGTGCTTTAGCAAGGAGTGTAGACATGTATGCAATTCTTTATATGAAAATTTCTCATAACTTACAAAGTATATCTCAGTACTGGACACGCTGAGGAAGGTGGCAGTCCTGATAAGTTAATCTGATTAAGTTAATCACTTTTCACCTTTTTAAACTGATATTTCTTAAATATTTTCTTACCACTAAGTTAGAGCAGTGACTGAGTTCTGTGTGGGGGATTAGGGGTTAAGGAGAACTAATGGTGGAATCAGTACCTTTATCCTATAGAATTTAACCATGGTCCCAGGTTGGCATACCCCATTCATGAAAGCACGCTAAATGACTTAGCAAGTTTTCCTTATAACAAGGTACAATTCTATTCCTGACAGGAACTTTGTGAAATAGAATTTTTTTCCACCTCTGTTTGTTTCCAATGTTATCTTAGCACCAAAGTCATGTATTTTAAATCCCTTTAAATTGGTCCATAGAGACAGTTGGCTAAATCTCTCGTCTCTTCATTATCCTATGACGGTATAAAAAAATGGAAAAAGTGCATTGTTTGCAAAGACTTAAGTTGAAAATTATGTTCTGTCATATAAACAGCCAATATTCTTAGAAAATTTCCAAATTTTTGTAGGCTTATACTGACACTTATAGAGAAACCCTTAGTTAGTTTATAATAGATAAATGACTCAATTTGGTATCCAGTGACAAGATTCAAGTGAAGTATGGAACAGTTTGCCTTTGTATAAGAGACAAAGAATTTCCAGATTAATGGAGAAACAGGAATTATCAAAAGAAGAAAAAAATCCAGGTCTTAAAATGACAGTCTGATTATACATCCCATCGTAGAATACTTGGTGCAAAAATAATTTTGAAAGTCCTAACTCTCAAGCCAAGAACTGGGTAATAAAATACTAAATAGTAAAGGATGGAGGAAAGCATAGCATAACAGTAATGGGGAGACCACAGTGAAATAAACATGCATGATCAAGTAAGCATGAATAAAATGAAATTGCAACCTTCTGCCCTGGTTCCCTAACCCCTTACTTTACTCTCTTTCCTTAGTACTTGCAAGTTCTAATATGTTTTGTGTATGTCATCATCAATCTTCCCCTGCTAGAATATAAGTTTTTAAGGATATCAGTGTTCATTGATGTATCTAGAACTAAGTACTTATATTACACTAGCACTTAATATTATACAATAAATATTTGTTAACATTTAAATGACCAAAAATGAAAAAAAAAATTTAAACTTACATTAAAAATATCTAATTGCAGAATGAGCAGAATTCCACTATAAAGGCTATACAGATGGCGACAAAAAAAGCATGTGGAAAGATCGCCAATGAAATTAGATCCACAATTTTACTACACATTTAGCAAAATGGCTAAAGTAAAAAGTAGTGAGGATGTTATTCCATTCTTGCTGGGAAGAAAGTGGAGAAACTAGATCACGTATCCATTGGTGATGGAAATTTCAAATGTTAGAACTGCCCTGGAAAGCATTTTGGCACTATCTAAAAAACTAAATATCAAATAGTATCACACAATTATATTCCAGGTCATTTACCCCAAATAAATGAAACTTTTGCTCACACAAATATCTGTACACTGATGTTTAATGGCACTTAATTCATAATAACCAAATATTAGAAATCCAAATATCCTTTAGTGAACAATGAATGACTAAACACACTGTAGAATATTCACATAATGGAACACTTAACTACTCAACAATAAGGATTAATGAGCTATTGATAGATACAAGAATCTAGATGAATCTCCAAAGAATTAAACGGAGCTAAAAAAAAACATTCTCAAAATGATACATAAAGTAAGGTTTCATTTACGTAAAACTCCTAAAATGACTGAATTATAGTACTGGAGAACAGATTGGTGGCAGTCAGGGGTTAAGGAGAGGGGTAGAAGTAGTATGACTTGAAAAAACCAACATGAGGGAACTTTGTGGTGCTGGAAATATTAGACATCTTGATTGTATCAAAATTAATATCCTGGTTGTGATATTGCGCTCCAGTTGTGTAAGATGCTACCATTAGGTAAAAATGGGTAAATGCTATAGGAGATTTCTTGCATTATTACTTATAACTGCCTATGGATCTACAATTATCTCAAAACCTTAAAAAATTGAAAAATAGACATGCAATGAAAAGTGTTTTAAAAGGTAATGTTTACACAACACCCTAAGTAAAACGGGCACTATTTTAAGGGCATTAAATCAAGTAATTCATTTAGTCCGAATACTATTCTACTATTTTTTCTCTTGTAGAAATAATGATATTAATGTCATATAAATTATGTAAGGTTCATGGAGCACTTACATGATGAAATAAATTTTTCACTTTATTTCTCTTTAATGTCAAAGAAGTTAAAAAGAAAACAATAGTATGAATTCATCATCTGGTTTCAATAATTACCAATTCATGACCAGTTTTGTTTGAAGCCAAATGCCTATACTCTTGCCATCTGGCTTATTTTGAAGCAAATTCCTGTATCATATATTTTAAATATAAATATTTTAGAAGCTAGTTCTAAAAGATATAGAACCTTTATAAAAACGCACACAATAATTTTAATACACTATGAAAATAAACAATATGTCCTTAATATGATTTAACATCCTGAAGAGAATTTTTTTTAAACTCATTTCTTTTTTTTTTTTTAATATTTATTTATTTATACATACAGCTGGGGTACAGGCCGGAGGTGTGGAGTGGTGAGAGGCTTCACCAGAGACAGAGTGGGGAGCAGAACAGGCAGATCAGAAATACACTGCTGAGGGGAGCAGCGGGCGAGGCAGGAGAGGTCTGCTGCACCATGTGGGATTCTCCCCGGCTGGGCGTCGAACTCGCGTTGCTGCTGCCGACAGCTCCATAGCCCAGCACTTAACCGCTGCGCCACCAGGGAGGCCCCTGAAGAGATATTTTTAACCCAGGTCAAGATGACACTAGAATATTTTAACCAACAGAGCTACTCTGGTGAAAACACAGCTCTAACACTTATGGACATCTAGGACTAGTAAGAAAAGTGAATATTGAGTCTTAAAATATTATGGCAAAGCATTTCCTTACAGAAAATAAGTTTAATTTATATAATGCTCTTGATAAGCTAGAGTAAAATGATTAATTTAAATCTAATTCGACTCTGATCTTGATTTCCCATACAGCTTCATCTATAATGACATTTTTTCCTACTTAGATTCAGATAGCTGTATTTAAATAATTTTAAGATTCTATTTACTAGTTTTTTCCCTTTCTAAGAAACCTCCTTCAGATCTCTTTGGTTATCTGTATATTGAGGTTTCATGCTTCTCCCTAGTTATTGACCTTAAAGCTTGCCACTCTAGTATTTTCTTGTCTTTCAGATTTATACCACTGCTAGGCCTCCATATCTTCACATGCTTAGTCTAAGTCACTGTCTGGTGTACTTGCGCACAATAGACAGATTGACACATTAAAATCCATGTCCTCCAATTTGGTTCATATAGAAATCTACACATTCAGAAATAGCACTACATTCTGAAAGACCAGCAAAGAAAATTAGGAAACCCTCACATTTACACAGTCCTTTAAGACATGATATATTACTAGGAAAGTGAAAAGACAAGTGTGGTTTTCTTTTCACATTTCACAGCTACAGAAACTGAGGTTCAAAGTGACTGATTAACTTCATAGAAAAGAAAATTCAAGAGGCCTCAGACTGAATGCAGTGTTTGAAAGTATATTGTTATAAATACAACAAATTTAGAAAATGGCGCCAATGATAAGAAATATTTAAATATAATTCAAAGCCGAGAAATTGGTAACTAAAACTTAGCTATGATTTAATTGAACTTACCCAGGAGTCTAGAACACTTCCTGAAGTTCAATTATATTAAATTGTTAAGTTCTATTAAAGTCAACTAATGAAGTACATTTAGTGTGCCTCTTCTAGTTAGTCATTACATAAATTGAGTTTCAGGTATCAACAAATCCTGTCCAAAGGTGTCATTTGTGCAATATGTTTATACTTGAAAATCAATTCATATCCTTTGAAATCTATAAATTTAAATAAAGAGCTGTTTGCATAGTATATTTTCTTATGTACTAAACCGGGTGGTATTGAATTATAGTTATTGAACTATAATCCAGCTAGGCAAATGAATTTCTTCTTGAATTTAGCAATTTCAATGGAGATTTCTTTTCTAGGGACCTCCTGATAAGTAATCTACTGCTAATTGCTTTGATTATGCCTTATCTAACTTCTAATTCCCGATGACCTTTTACAAGTCCATTTTTAATTTAATGAGTTAAACTAGTAAAGTTTACACTGTCATTTAGATAAGGATTTTTCAGAGGTCTTCATGAATTAAGATATGTTAGTTTGAACGACGCTAGAAATTCTAGTTGAACAACTAGAAATCAGAACAAAATACATAAAACAACAGGACTCAAGTCATCAACATTGGGAATGAAGGATAATGAATCCTAAGAAATTTTGGAACAAACAAGTAAGTTTCATGATTTCCCCAACATGCTTGTTCGAGAAAGTTTTCAGAGAGTTGTGCAAAGAGAAAGACTTATAGATTCCTTGAATTGAGAAGTGGATAGTTCAGAGAAGACAACACAGTGAATATACGTAACAGACTTCCCCACACAGGACAGATACACAGAAAAACAATGCTACAGATCTGCACAAAATCCTTCTGCAGGATTCAATTGACAACTGCTCAGCACCATTGTGGGAGAAAACTTACCTATGATGAGAAGGAATTAATCAAAAAATTAAAATAGTGCCCAGAGGTCACAGAAGTCAGAAGTTGTGCTCATTTCAAACAATCAACACAGCAAACCACATAATTCAGGAGGTTTTAATAGAATATTAAAAAAAAAGGTCTTGTCTTTTTAACATGGAAACTAGGTATTAATGCTAAATTAAACTCATCTTTGTCCTATCTGAAAACAAAACCTAAAGAGACCACATCTAATCCATTGCCTTAATCACATCCCTAACAAAATTTAGGAATCCTTATATTAACGCAATCAATGTAAAAATTCAAAATTCTTGGTATCCAATCAGAGATTATAAGGACTAGCAAATAACAATAACAACCACAAAAATAAAGAAGTTCTATCCACATAAGGAAAGTAATTTATCAAAACCAAAAGTGATAGTGATATTAGACTTAACAAATAATAACATTACACAAATATGTAAATTTAAAATTAAGTGAGACCATGAAAAAATGTTAACAGCAACTACTAAAACTTGTATAGAAGAAAACTTTACAGTCCCATATATAAAATACATTCAAGGATTAATGAAATTAGAGGCAAATTACAGAAAATAAGTATCTTGAGATTAATGATCCAAACCAAAACACAGAGAAAGACTGAAAATAAAAATTAACATGACAGCTTCGTTATTCCACTGGAAAGAGGAGGAACTAAGCAGAAGTAAGTCTTCTCTGGGGTTGCTTGGCTCTCTTCACACCATGGGGACTGCAAATGGCATTGATGGTCTTTTGCCATTGAACCACTGTGAAAGCTGTGTTGTACATGTAGCACAGCATATATGTGGGGCCCAAGGCTTGTCTTGGTCACCAACCTTGCATCTGAAGTAAAGAGATCAGCCTTCTTCAGTTGAGAAATGATACTTTTCTTCTGGGTGGTAACTATCACTTCCCCACAAATAGAGCAGAAATTGTCCACACTATTAATGCACTTTCAAGGCATTACTGTTCTGGATTGTGCCTAAATGGATAATATAATAACAGTTCTATGGAACAGTAATTTAAACTGTCTCGCACAAAGTCTGAAATATTTTCAATGCTCAACCTTTCCAACAGGGCTTTCTATAGTGCACTGGTGACGTCATCTCACTTCAGCAGCCGATGCGATGCAATATGACATCATTCTAGGCTGATTTAGGATGTTGTTGCAGTCCTATTGGATAAATTTGCACTGTGAACCATAAAATGAATTATATGAAATATCTTCAAAATGAGAGCTAATAAAAAAATGTCAGAGTTATATTCATGTTCAGCACACCAAGATACTACAGATTAGGGCCTTTTTAAGTCATTATCAATCTCAATGTTGACCAGTGCTATTAATGGATATAGTGAAACTAGTATTTACTTAATGCACTATGACTTAATGCATCAGTAATGTTGACAACAGGAAAAATTGTTAAACAGTGCTTACCTTCTCTTCATATAACCTACAAAACAACCCTCTTTGTTATGTCCTTGAAAATTGTTATCCTCTTTTCTAAGTTTGGATTAGTTACCAACATTTTATCTACATGCTCGCAATGTTATGAGGCATCTTTGAGAGTTAATGTAAAATTTTTTGTTTGTGTCACTTACTCTGGGACCTCTGAGTCCTTTATATCAAATTCATTTTCTCTCATTCATGTCTATAAAATCACTATGTTCCACTGTCTGCATTCTAGAATTTGTCAAATTGCAGCACTATCATTACATAATTATTTCTTCTATGATTCCATTTCTTCTGTGACTCTTTGTACTCCAGTTTTAATTTCACTGTCACCATTTTCACTCTTGGATTCTTTGTTGCATGTTCACCTTTGTTTCCAATTTCCTCTTTCAAGTATCCATATTTGTGTGTATAATATAGTTTTATCAGTGGGAGACAATGAGACAACGTAACAAGACTTTACAATATACACATGAACCAAGTAACATGAGCAGTGATCAATCACAGACACTGAAAGAAGTGTCTTGAAAGGTCACCAATTATACTGTGCATCTGTTGTATAGTAATTTGTGGACTGAAGAGTCAGCAAGCTATTTTGTACTTTATGCAATTACTCAATGTTTGTATGCTATGCTAACTACAATTTGAACCATGTTGTTGAGGTCCTGACTTTAAGTAAGTGCTGTAACTGAAATTTGTGTATTCTAGAGCAGTGAAAAGTCTTTTTCTTTTAGCTGTATGTTTAGTTATTTTCATTTTTTGTCATTTTTTTCTTTCAGTTTTACTGAGATAAAATTGGCATACCTCTGTATAAGTTTAAGAGGCACAGCATAATGATCTGAGCTACATATATTTTGAAATGACTACCATGATAAGTTTACTTAACGTCCATTACATGTATTGTCTTTAGGCTTTGTGAAGGTAAGGACTACACCTGTTTACTTATCACTTGGCATATCAGAAGCATATTGTAGAATCTTAGCAAATAGCTGTTCACTATTGGAAAAGATGAATTCTATTAGTCAGATTTTAGAAGTAGTTACTAGATGGCCTGTACAACTAGTCATTCTTAAAGTCATTGCAACAGCGATAAAGAGCCTGACTCCTAAAGACAGATTAATAAAATGAAAATGAAATTCTGGATGCAAATCCCACCTCTGCTATTTAAGGCTGTATAATCTTGGATAAGACTCTTAATTACCCTAAACGTCAGCTTTCCAACCTATATAAAGTGAATAAAGATATTACCAATTTTATATTATGATTACCATATGACTTAGTACACAAACCAATTTGACAACGCCAACAAACTAACCACTGTACAAATGGTAGTTATTATATTGGAGGAGATGATATTTTGGAACAAATGTACCAATAGAATCACTATTTCCATGTACAAAATGGAAACTGATGAAGATACCAAGAAAAATTAAGTTGGCATTTCTAGGCTTTTTTTTTTTTTTTTGGTGATGAAAACTAGAGATATTTGTTGAATATGATTGCATTTTAAATGCCTTCCTAGAAACTGAAATCTGACATTGAACTTAATAACTAACATGTTTGAATCTTTCTTGTAAATATTTTCATGGGAAAAGTATGACTTTTTTTCTTTCTTTCTTTCTTTTCCTGAGCTTCCTGTTGAATAACTGAATTAGAAAGTAGTAGTGAGTATGTTTTCTTTTTCTTTTTCTCCATTTTGTTTTCCTAAAAAGAAAACACCAATTGTCAGGTTTCAATTTTAATTAAGCAATTAGCTAAAATGTTATATAGAAAAGACAAGGAAAAAGTTCATTCGTGTAATTTAATTTTAATTGAATGAAATAAGTTAGTGAAGACTAGCTGCTATTTCCTGAGTCCTTTCATAGGACAGAGAATAGATTTTGACAGCAGAGACAGGGGGTAGCACAGTCTAATTCTATTTAATTAGCAATGCCCAACCTTTCTCAACAGAAAAGCAATATTCTTATTAAATAATAATACCAAAAGTGCAATGGATTTTGGCCCAAAGTAATGGAGATGCGACCTCTACAAACAAACACTTCCTGAGAGTGGATTCTGAATGCATACAAAAGGGTATGTGCAAAATAAAACATGTAATTACATCACTTCCAGTTACTCCAGGACTACAACAGCAGCATAGATTTCCCATCACTCTTATTACAGATAAGCTATCCATCCTTTAACAAGTTTAAGCAGATTTAAACATTTCACCAGACTGCAACCATAATCAGCTATCAGTTTATTATTTGTATTTTTAAGTAAACTTTTTATTGAAATATGACTTAGAGGTTATAAATGTATAGATTGCTGGATTTTCTCGAAATTAGCACACACAAGTAGTCAGCACCCAGATCAAGAAGTAGAGCAATATCTCCCTGCACAGTCACTATTGGGCAATATGGCTTTTCCTACACCAGGGCAACTGCTATTCTAACTTCTAAATTGGCTGGTTTTGAATTGATATGAATAGGGGCATATAGTATGTACTCTTTTGGGTGTATCTTCTTTTGTCTAGAATTTGTTTATAAGATTCCTGCACATTATTATAGGCATTCAAAATCCATTGTTGAACACTTTGGTTATTTTCAGTTTTGTAAGCTATTAGGTATCAGGCAGCTATGAAAATTAGAGTGTTAACATCTTTGTAAACAAATAAGTGGGTTTCTTTTGGATGTAGAGTTAGGAGTGGAACCCCTGACTATACATTTTTAGCTTTCTTTGATACTACCAGAGAATTTTCTAATGCAGTTATAACAATTTATATTTGTACTAGCAATACATGCAAATTCAGTTATCTAACAGTCTAGTTAACACTTAGGTGTCTTTCAGTTTAGTAATTCCAGTGATTGTGTAGTTTGTGGTTTTAATTTATGTTTCCCAGATGACTAATGAATAGAGCAGTTTTTTATGTTTATTGGTTATATGGATATCCTCTCTTGAAAATTCTCTATTTAAAGTCTTTTAATCATTTTTATGATATTATCTTTCAATTTTTGATTTGCAAAAGTTCTTTTTAAAGTCAGTAATTTTGCATACTCTAGGAAAAAAAAAATCTTTGTATATCAAAGGTCACAAAGATGCTCCTATTTTTTTCTTCCTAACAGATTTATTATTTACCTTTTTATTGAGATCCATGTACATTAAATTGATTTTTTATATTCTGTGTGAGAGAATGGAAGTAAACAACCATTTTTTTTCATATGGAAAGCCCATAGTAATCTCTGAAAATTCTCTTAAATTCTCTTATCTGAAAAGACAGAAATTGACTCTTCAGGGAAAATTTTAAGAGCAGAATCCAAAGAGACTAGAAAAAGTATCTCGAGTAAGGGAGAAAGAAATTTTGGACAATTGAAGGCAGGAAACTGGCAAGTGATCCTGAAGAGCCTGGTCTCTGAAAATATCTTTTTAAAAAATGTTAGGCTTAAATGGAAAGTGCCACTGTGTATTGCAAGACCTATAGACCTAGGAACCACAGCACTGGAGCCTAAGAGACTTTTGGACCCTGGCATAAATCTCAAAGATTAGACCAGAGGTTGTTTATTTAGTTGCTTAATTTATGTAAGCATTTTTAACAGGAGTCTACCTTTCAACCAACTTTTAGGTATACAGTATGGTATTGTTACCGATAGGTTTGATTTGTTCAGCAGATATTAAGAACTGAAACTGATACCTGTACTTGGAATTTCATATCTATCAAACAACTCCCCACTTCCCTTTCTACACAGTCCCTGACAATCTCCATTCTACTCTCTGCTTTTGTGTTTTGACTATTTTAGATGTAAGACACTGGTAGGATTAGAAATCTCTTAAAGCAAAGATCCTACATTAGTTTTAGCCTTTTTCCCTGCTAATATCCCTTTCTCTTCCTCTTACCTTTAGTGAATTGTGATAAAAGTTAAGAGGCTTTGAAAATTCTACTAGTGATGTAGTTACAAAAACCCTTTCTCCAAATCAGGTTTAGCTTTTTCATATTTTACACTACCTATAATCTTAAGCACTATGCCCAACATAGACAATCAACAGAAGGATCTAAAAAGTATCTCTGAATTACTCTCAATAGACAAACTAACCAAATGAAGGAAGATAATTAGTGAGGCATGTGAATACCGGAGAGGAAAAATGAAAGGAACAGTCAATTCGGTAGTGTTTCTTTACTATATTGGCAGGCTTATACTGTATTTAATACTTAAGACTTCAGCCTGGAAATAGATCTACCAATTCTGCTAGATTAAGCAATTCTATTAGTATCAACTAAAGAATGCAAAAACACTAATTTGAAGGAATAATGCATTCCTGTGTTCATTGCAACACTATTTACAATATTCAAGTTATGGAAACCACCGGAGTGTCCAACAACAATTGAGTGCATAAAAAGTATGTGGTATATAACAATGGAATACTACCCAGCTACAAAAAATGATGAACTCTTGCTGTTTGTGATAACAAGTATGAAACTAGTCAGATGGAGAAACAAGTGAAATAAGTCAGAAAGAGAAAGACAAATGCCAAATGACTTTGCTTACATGTGGAAAATAAAGAAACAAAATAAAGGAACGGAAAAAAGTAAAGTAAAGGAAACCTTAGAAATGTGGCTATAGAATTAAAGCTATCAGATGAAGCATGTGCAGGTGAGATTCAAAGGGGCTAGGAGGCCCAATGGTGGAGGGTTATGGGTGTTGTGCTAAGCTTGGTGTGGCAATATACACCCAGGAGGTGTGTATACCCCTAAGTCATATACGGTGTTGTAAACTAACATTACCTCAATTATATGTGTGTGTGTGTGTGTGTGTGTGTGTGTGTGTGTGTATTTTTAATTGCATTAGAAAGACTGAGGTTTCTTTTCTACAACTTTCTTGACTTGACTCTGATTTAGTTTGTATCTGACTACAAACTTTGCCAATTTTCCTCTATTGCTCCACACTGTTTTAATGCTAAAAACCTTGAGTAACCAGCTCAAAATAAAGCAGATATTTAAATCTATCTTTTGTTTTTACAGAAACAAAAAAAAATTACACATTCCTTTACTTCTCCAGCTCAGCCAAGGATAAAATGAAATATCTCAAAAGCCAACTCCAAGTTTCTTGATTTTCAAAAATGAAAGATGAATACTGGAAGTTAATTTCCTTAAACTTTGTACTCTGCACACCTCAGAAAGTCTTAATGAACTCCAACGTTAAAAAATTTCCCAGGTTGAAAACCAGTTTTAGAGAAATTACAAACATTATTCTTCCCATTTTCTGTGCAACATTTGCATTGTTGACTGTATGTATTAATTCCTCCTTAACATACCAAATATACATTGTAATTATATATATATATATATGTGTGTGTGTATGTGTGTGTGTTTGTGTGTGTGTGTGTATATTCCTTTTTATTTCATTAAATTTGAGAAAGCCAGGACAAAGAAGCTATTTTCTATGTTAGCAATTTGCTAAAATAATATTAAAAGGACTCATTTAGTATTCATCTCTTTAACAATTCCAACAATAATAGTTCACATGTATATGTACTCAAGACTCTTAAATGCTAAATGTAATCTCCCTTCTCTTTTAATAAAAAAAATCTTCAAAATTATAATCTTTCATTTTGCTATATCCCTAATTATATGGATTTTAGTCTTCTTCCCCTCACCTTTTTCTTCTCCCTAAAGAAGAAAAGACAGTTTCTATCTTAAGAGTTAATTTGACAGTAAATGTATGTGACTAGAATTCTACCTGAGATATATGCAATCTCAATATTTTAAGTTAAATATACAGATATAATAATTAATATTAATAATTATAAGAATTAAATATATAGTATTAGTCATCATTTCATTATTAATAAACTGTGTCTGTGCTATGCTATGTTTTTTAACCTTTAAATAGATGCATAAAGAAAATGGATAATTTGATAAAGGGCAAAGATAACCTATCCTGGCTGGTTTGTAGATCATTTTATATCTGTGAGAATCTGAAGTGAGGGTCTGTTTCAATGATCAGTGACACTCATTTCTCAATGAATAAGATTAAAACTAACCTATTTCTATCCCTTACAGGTAGACCTTATTGTTCTATATGATTTAGAATATTAGTTATCACCCCACTTACATCACTTTGGCTACTTCTAAATATTTGCCCCATGCTTTGACATTTGGTGTTTTTACTAGTTTCCCATACTTTGACACATTTTTTTTGTCATTATATTTGACTCCATGGGATTTTAATGTGCAGACTGTTTTATATTATTACTCCACTATCATGACAACAAAAAAGCTCCATTCTGAATTTTAATCACATTTCCCTCCTGGAGGAAAAATATAGTTATTTAGGCAAGATGGACAAAATTTAGGTGTGTGGAAAGAATAATTTTAATATAATTGATCAGTATACATCAACGTAGTGATTACTTAATTCCCATAAATATATGTTCATACACACACACACACAGTGTTCATTTGTACATAGTATTTTATACATTTAATAAATCTGAGAAAATACTTATCTATGGTATTGACTATGGTAAGCTAATATATGAGAACATACTCAGTATTTAAAAGGAAAATATCTTTGGGATTTGTTTTTTATAACAGCTACACTAAACAATATTACCTTATGTCATGGTATATTCACTCAAATTAAAGATAGTTTATAGACTGATATTTTTTAATGATGAAATAGTGCTACAATTTCCCATAGTATTATCATTCAAGATGACTTTTTACATACTTTAATAAAAGTTTTTTGTTGAGTTTTATTACTTGCAGTTAAAATCTAATGCATTTGTCATCATTGCAATTTTCATTTCATTAAATTAAATATCCACATTAAAATAATTTATATTATGACTAAATATCTCAAGACAAAAAGGACAAGGGGACATGATAAAAGATGTCTTCTCCTTTTGCCTCTTCCTCTTAGTAAATCACAATGGCAATTATTCAAAAGAGAACTTAAGATAAATTGTGGTAAAGACTATTCATTAATTTCTTTTAGGTAATTAGCAGAAATTCTGTCGTCTTTATGAGACGTTTGGTTGGCTATTGTGAATCCAAGATGATAATGACATCCAAATGAAATACTTATTTTTATAGGATTTAAAAGATTAAAGGTTGTATAACCATATTTAATTGACTGGCTTTTGTCAAAGAATATTAAGTAAAGGATAGTGGTATTTCTGAAATACTATTTTGTATTATGAGAGTTGAGAAGACTAATGTGTTTTATGAGAAAACTGTGAGCACTTCAAGAACTAGGTTTTACTTCTACTTCTAATCTGAAGAGTAATCATTGATTAAATAGACTACAGTACTTTGGCTGGAGGCTTCTGAACTGTCTGTCTCAATCAATTAATAAAAGTTCTATAGAAGTAAGCACATTTTTAAAGTTAAAATCTTTACTCTGAATCTGAACCAGGAAAATAATATGAATTTATGATTGCTTTCTTAGAAAAAATATCCAACAAAATCATTGTTAGTTTTGTCCACTAATCATGTAGTGATAACATCCCAGCGCCTCTAATACCATTTCTGAATATCTATTTCAATGAAAGGAAACAAGGAGCCCTAGAAAAACAGGTGACCCCAAACTTGGAGCAAGAATTATACAAGATTATTGAAAAGATCCTATTTCACCAGAATGAAAGAGAGCTAAAACCTATAGGGTCTTTTTAAAAGGTTTTAGAAGTCAACTTTAAAACAGAGCACTTTGACATTACAAAGAGCAGGATAGCAAGGAATTCAGAGACATCAATATGCCAAAGTTCCTGTTCTCATGATACTGAAAAAAAAAAAAATTACCTTTGGTTCCCTATCTCAGGGAATCAATTTGTTACAGTGTAGGGAGAGGGGGGACCCCAGAACCCTAACCTGCTCATTCTATATAGGTTCGGACCTCTGCCACATCAAGAAAAAACATACTCTAGTGCATAAGACCTTTAATGAAAAGGAACTTTAATGCAATTAGTGTACAACAAAGAAAAGACAAAGAATATAGTTTCCAAATCCAGCACCCAAAGTTACCCATCTCCTCATGAGTAAATGCCCAGCCAAACAGGGTTGGCCCAAAGCAGGACCACTGAGGCCCAAGAGCCTGCCACAAGTCTAAGGCTCCGTCTGCCCACAGCAAAGGGGCAGAAGGGACCCAGCACAACTGGGACAAAAAGAGGAAAATCAAGATAAAATCTGTAATTGTTAACATCCCCATTGGTCTGTCACCCACATTTGTTTCAACTGCCCAGAACCAAGAAGCAAGTGCAGCTTCTTCCCATGTCTCTGTGCTCCATGTGCCTCCCCCAGGTCTCCTTCTGGCTCTCCATCTTTTTTCTTACATTCTCTAGTCTCCAGCTTTTTCTCCTCCCTGCTTAGCTCCACCCTCCCCTGAGAATCTGGAACCTCCTCTGAAGGTTCTGTTACAATTCCCCCTTTTAATTTTTATGCCACCATATCTACGGTGATGCAGATCTTAGGGTGCAGCTTTAGGAGACAGTTTTTTCCAGGGTTCCAGTGTATGCAAGAGAAGCAACAATCAATCACCACGTTCTCCATGAATGTCCAGACTAAGTCCTCCATTTCTGGAAAATAGTTCATCAAACTCATTATTTGGCAAACGTAAACATCTCACCTATGTCTTCTGAACACACTTCTTTTTAAGTAAACTGATAAAGAAAATTGTTCTTTACAAAATAATTCTATAAAATGCAGAAGTGATGAAAGAATCAAACATTACCATTATAAAGACTAATGAATTAATGAAGTGTAGAAAATAATCATTAATGACTTTTAAAACCATTAAGTAAAACCCAACAGGGTATTTTGTAATGAGTAGATCAGGTTGAAAATACCTGAATCCATCCATTAATATTAGCATTGCTAAAATAACACATCTCCCAATTCAATGCAAAAATACCATTTATAAATTACAAAAAAAATAAATAAATAAGAAGGTCATGAAAACAGGCATGGTTGATTCTTCTGTTCACTATAGCATCCCACATCTAGAATAATATCTGACACATAGTAGATATTTAATAAGTATTTACTGAATGAACAATTGGTTAAAGATAGACAGAGGTCATTGTTAGAACTGTAAACACAAAATCATTTACTTTTTGTCGCTGAAAGTTTATGCAAGTCAGAACATCTTATATAAAATAAATGAGAAACTTTTGAATTAATGTATAATTAAACGTCCTAAAGAAGGTTTCTGTAATTGTTAAGCTCTCATATATTTTTGTTTGGTATTTTGACATAGACCTAATCGCTCAATGTTAAGGATAAGGTTGACATTTTTTACTTATTAGTAGTAAATCATTAACACTATTTAACAATTTGCAGTGTAACAAATATATATTATTTACATCTTCCTTATCCCTACCAGGAAGCTCATATTGATATCCTTGGAGAAAACTAATTGCCCCCAAGGCATTTTCTTTTTCAGTGTTTTGTTGAATTTGAATTAAGATCCCCTACAGTAAATTGCAAAAGTTGTTTAGAATTGACTCCAGGCATCGTAAGAACCCTAAAGCTTCCAAGGGACTTGGTAAAATCTAAAAACTCAATATCTCCTGAAGGAAAACAAAGTCAGACATATTATTTTGTTCTTGTAGTTTTTGTTCTGATTCAATTTGAAATCAAAAGGAATGCATCACTTCCCAATGATGTTATTTTTCTCTAACATTAATTCTAAAATGTAAACAAAATTAGATTTATAAATATAAACAGAATATTTTAAAATGTAACATTATAATACACACTGCATCATATGATTCTAGGTTATATTTGCATACAGAAATAATCTTTAATTCTGTTACTACGACACTGACATAGCTAAAATAATTTTAGAATTAAAATTATTAAATTTCATCACACTATGAATAAAGAATTATTCTTTATTTTCAGGATTCATATGAATCACATAAGATCATATGATTCACATTTACTAGCACATCATTTTGATAATTACATATTTATATTCATAAAGGTTAAAGTCAACTTTTTATTCATTTATGAAAAAGATGGTTTTACCCGTTTTGTTTCTTTTTTTTGATACCAAAATTTTAAAAAGTCAGGGCCTCCCGGGTGGTGCAAGGGGGTAAGTCTCAGCACCATGAAGCTGTCAGCAGCCACCGCAGCATGAGTTCAATCCCCTGCCAGGGAGCTTCCCACATGGCACAGCAGAACTCTTCTGTCTCACCCACTGCTCCCCTCAACAGTGTATTTCAGTCAGTTTCCCTGAAATCTGCCTCCATTTCTCACACCATGAATTTGATTGGCAACTAATAATTCAAATTGATCTTCCTTATGTCCCACAATCATGCTGTGCTCTTGCTTGCCTGTGGGTCAGAAATGTTCTTCCCTGTTATTGTGGTCTGTAAGGCACTTCATCATAGAAAGGTCTTCCCTGACCACACAAGCAAACCTTGGCCCCCCTGCCCCAGTGTCAGCTGTCATAGTGCTCAGTTTGTTATCTTCACAGCACTTTTCACAGTTTATAGTTCTATAATTTCTCATTTATTTTCCATCTCCCCCACTGGACTAAAATCTCCACCAGGAAGGTGTCATATAGGTTTCTTCACCATTATCACTCACTGCCTTACACATGGTCATACGAAAAGTTTCTAAAAGAATAAATGAAAGATAAACATCCCTTCTCTATTTTGCATTTTCTTTTAAACCCAAGGACCCTGATACTAAGTGATATTGAACATTTTTTCATATGCCTGTTCGCCAGTTTATTTCTTCTTTGGAGAAGTATCTTTTTAGTTCTTCTGTCCATTTTTTGACTGGGTTATTTGTTTTGTTTTTGTTGAATTGTGTAAGTTCTTTGTAGATTTTTGATATCAGTTTCTTGTCCATTGTATGGTGTGCAAATATTTTCTCTGATTTTTTTTATTATTGTCTCTTTTTCTATAGAGAGGGATTATGCTAGCCAAAATCAGTCAGGAAGAAAGAGATAAATACTGGATGGTCTCACTTATATGTGGAATATAGAGAAACCAAACAAAAGGTCAAGAAAAACTCAAAACTAGCAAGCTCAGTCAAAAATAGAACTGAGGCATACAGCAAAGGAGAGGGTGGGAGGGGGTTCAAAATAGGGGAGGAAAAAACACAAGGGAATATGGTGATGGTTCACTGGTGACATGGTGGTGAGAGAACTATGGGGACTATAATGATGTAAGAAAAAAAGTGGCTCAAGAGGGGGGAAGAGGGGAGCCTGGAGGACTATGGTGATGGCTCCACAGGTGAACAGGTTGTGGGTAACTTATGGGGAACACACAATAATGTAAAAGATACGAATAACAAAAATAAATATTATATTTAAAAAAAGAATAAAATACACAATAAGATAAAATTAAGACATATTATCTTAAAAATAAACCTAAGGACTATGGATATTATGCAAATGAGTCTAGTTCATATTAAGTAAAAAGTATTAGAAAGTTTAGAACTTGCTTTTTAGGGTTAGATCTCTGACATGTGGCTTCTCATAAACACTTACTGAATGCTTGAGCAAATTACTATAAAGAAAAGATAAATATTTGAAAAGAGTCTATAGGGCCTGATAACAAGCTATAACTCAGAAACCCAGAATAAAATTCAGTTAGAGCTTTGACATATTTACTAAAAACTACTGCGGTGTGGATGTGTGTCATCTCTGATGGTTTCCAAATGTATTGTTTAACCATTCGATAAAGTGGATGTATTGTGCATTAACTCTACCTTATGTAATAGTAGCACTTCCTTTTTCTATTGCTTTGCACTTAGTCAGACAAATACACCTCAAGTACATTGCTGACCAGGTCCATTTAGAGTACACGGTGCAAACTTCCACAGAGAGACAAACCAAAATGAAGTCTAGGGCATCTCTCATTAGGCCCATTGCCTGATTTTCATTAGGCCCATTGCCTCTGTCTCATTAGGCCCACTGCCTGGTTTTCACGAGTCTCACTGCCTAAGATTCATTAGGCCTGTTGCCTGACTTTTATTAGGTACATTACCTGATTCTTATTAGGCTTAATGCCTGATTTCTTTTGGACCCTCCACACAGGGGCCAGAGCTTATTGTCATGACTGGTCTATTGGTTATTAGCCATCTTTCCCCAAATCAGCGATAACAAGAACTCACAAGTTCCTTCTACTCATTGAGAGGCACAGGTAAAGACAGATTTTTCACAGCAGAAGCAGTTTTGAGACCTAGACTTTTTCCCCCCTTTATCCATTAGAATTCATTAACATTTTTGGTTTGAAGTTGATGTAACATTACCTTTTTCAAATCAGTACATGTCACATGAAACACCCTTACAGCAGAATGAATAAATAAAAACGGATGCCATTAATTTGAATTCATTTGAATTGGAACAAAAATAATTTGAATGATGTCATTAGGTGAATTAAATATTTTCTTTTCTATTACATTTATTTGTTATATATTGTGAAATCAATGACATTTGTCACAATGTCTCTTATAATTACAAAAGAGAATATAGTTTAGTACCATTAATTTATTCACATGGACACTGGATTGATTCAACTAAGCTATTTCAATCCAAACTCATTTCAATCCAACGTATAAAAAATAGAAAATAATATAGTATTAATATAAACTTTCAGTGGGTGGGGGTGGGGGGAGGGTAAGGGCACAAAATGGGGTAGAAAAGGACACAAGGGACCACGGAGATGGATCATGGGTGAATTTGTGATGGGTTACCCAAGGGGAATACAAAATGTAAAAGACATAAATAACAATAAAAATATATGCATTAAAAAAAGTGCTAAATGACATATATTGAGCCTACATTAAAATGAGTATTTGCTAATAAAAATATATATAAACTTTCATCCTTTTCTTGAGATTTCATTCTATAATTTACATATAACAGCCAGCAATAAAATAGTTTTTCATTCCATATGGAAAACCCTTTACTTATTCTTAGATGAACTTTTTAAAGTACAATTCAGCAGATTTAAAATTAAACAAACTTTATTCTTTTTTAAATCTGAAAGAAAATGTATGATTTGTGCAATTATCATATATTAAATTGGATTTTGGTTATTAATTTCAAGGGATTACTAATGTCATAAATTACATAAAAATATTGACACACTTACGGGCCTCCCTGGTGGCGCAGCGGTTGAGCGCTGCGCTGTGGAGCTGTCGGCAGCACGCGATGCGAGTTCGACACCCGGCCGGGGAGAATCCCACATGGTGCTGCAGACCTCTCCTGCCTCGCCCGCTGCTCCCCTCATCAGTGTATTTCTGATCTGCCTGTTCTGCTCCCCGCTCTGTCTCTGGTGAACCCTCTCCTCTTGACGCCCCACGCCTCTGGCCTGTACCCCAGCTTGTATGTATAAATAAATAAATCTTTAAAAAAAATACTGACACACTTAAAAAAGATAAATTGCAGTCTATATTTTCAAATTGTTTTAATTTATTGAATATTTATGAAAGTTAAATATAATATTCAAAATTTGAATGTTGTCAACTTGCTCATTGTGGGCTAAATGAGAATTATCAGGTTTTTCTGCCCACCCCTCATTGATGGACCTCTGCAGGCCTATGTACATGCTTGATGGTGGGCACCTGGAGTAGGGTGTGAGTGGGCATAGCTGCACCAGAGACTGGGCTTATAAGCAGAGGAAGAACATCAGCGGAAGAAGCAGCAGAGAACAAAGTGTGGAGCAGAGGACCATTTGGGGTGCAGCAGAGAGGCCACGGGACACTGCCAGAGAGCCTGAGAAAGTAAAGATTTGCTGGGGGCTGGGAGGCCTGCCAGCCTCCCAGCCTCCCGCCCCCTCCCCACCCCACCATTGCCTGCCCTGTACATGGTTGCCTCCCTGCAAGAGACCGTTAAAAAGCATAAAAAGCCACTGAGGGCTCCAGAACTCCTTTCCTTTTGACCAGTATGTGCAGCTCCATAGACAACCTGTGCTCTATGAGTCTTCCTGCCTTCTATAATCATTTAGAAAAAAATATTTCCATTCATTCTTATCAAGGGAACATTAACATTTCTTTGATCATTCTACTTTTCAAAACAGAAATTTCAAATACTTAAAGAATGAAATGTTTTGCCTGATTTAAAAAGAATCGAGTTCAGTAAGTAGAATATATTTTCTATATTCTGTGTTTGCCAGTTTAAAATAATACATTGTCATAATTTCTGATTCAGGATTAGCAATGAATTCCTGGTTAATGACTATTTGAATCATCTTCTATTTTAGTGCAGGGAACATGATGAGATATCACCTTCTAATTTCCAAATGGTATCCTCAAATATTTTAGGCAATGTGCTGACAGAATGAAGGGAGCATAGTAAATATTGGATAGGCTCTTCACCTGAACAGATCTGAGGATTTAATCCATGTTCAAAAACCCATATCTTATACACTCACTGTTAAATCTGTCCTAGACCATGAAAGCTTTGATCTTAAATTTGTCACTTTATTAATCACTTGCATGTGGAAAGCTGACAGTCAATAACATTCTCTCTTGACAGTAGTGTTTAGATGAACTGTTCATTAAACAGTTGGTCCAGGAATTATGACAGACATAGTGATTTGAAAGACATATTTTGATGAAATGTTTTATTGGGGAGATTCATGCACCACCAGTGTCCACATGCATTGATTTATTTCTTGTCAAAACATTAGCTTGCCAACATGTAGTCACAGACTTGTCTGGATTAAGTTGTATTTAAACACTCCAGAAAAATAAGCATTCTCCTTAAAATTCTTATGGGAAGGAAATGCTAAATATGGGGTAATCACCTACTGATGTTGATTTTGACACCCACATTGAACTGCATATTGTACACTTCATGGTTGTGTTGATTTAAAGAGGAGAGTCTGGGATACTGAGACCCATTTATTTATTTATAGAGAGCTTAAAGAGACCAAAGTACATTCCTTAAAGACACTTTCAACCAAAATAGGCATGTGTGATTAGTTTCACTTGCTTTTACAAAATCTGTCCCCTCAAGAATGCATTGGTGTTTCTGTTTTATTTTTCCCTATTGCATAATACACATCAGATAAAATTTTATTTTGATGGAATTTAGCCCTTTACTTCAAAATAATTTGAAATACGAAAAAAATCCTGAAAACCAATATTAAGAAGAAATGTACCACTCACTCTACAGCTTGGATCTAACAGTAAAGGATTTACTGATAGCAAGCTTCCATTGTTTCTTGGAATCCCCTAAATTTAATTAATTTGTTAAATTTTTAAATATTGGTCACCACCACCACATTCAGAAAAATTGATGGCTGGGCCATGAAATTCTGTATGCCAGTACATCATCAAACAAAGGTCAAACCAATTGATTGAAATGCCAACTAGCAGAGATTAGATAATATGGTTCCAAGGTGGCCCCGTCATCTCCACGTGCACCTTGTTAGGTCTAATTGCAATGAAAGGCACGTTATTCATAGTTAATCTAAAGCAGCTGAACGGTGGAATCATCCCACATAAAACTTTTCACCCTTTTCTGACTCTTAGGGAATTACTTCAGGGTGTAGACATAAGATATATGGTGTTTTAAAAAGCAAGAGGAGAAAAGGAAAACTCAAGACTGATATATCTGCTCTGACTTCCAGAGGTGGGAGGTGGATGGCAGCTCTGACAAAAGCATTCCTCTTTCACTCTGCTCAACACGTGGATCTGCTAGTTCAACTGTAAAATAAAATCATGTCCAGATGGTTTTGAAAACAGGATGGTTGCATAGTTCTTGCTATTGGAAAACAGTGAAACAGTGAAGTCGTTCTGTTTCTGAAAGTGTCACAATGTACTAAACAGGAATACAGAGAATAAATGACTTCATCCCTTCATCCTCCTTCCCCAAATCTAAACTTTCATGCTTTGGGACATATTCCAGCCTCCTTTTTATTTCTTTCATATTTCCAAGGGTGTCAGTCTATCCTTTCCCATGCACAGGTGTACAACCGTGCACTGGTGGTGATTCCACTTCTCAACAAACCATGTATGGAATATTTTTTCCCATTCTGCAACTTGGTCATTGTTTTCTCAAACATTACTACCATCCAGCATTGCATTTATTCAATCCTACTTGTATCCTTCAACACATAACTGACACCTCTGTCCATTGCCAGATTGTAATGGAAAATACATCTAAATCCTTTCTGTCAAAATTTTGAAAGACCAAAGATATGTTCTGGAAAATAAAGCAAGCAAAATCACAGCTCATCTTTTTTCTTGGTTGCCTCTATGCAATTTTTTTCCCCTCCTACTAGACTTAAGTAAGCTTACCATTGATTTATACTAGTTACTGAAATATCTATATTCCTTTCATAGTATTTCTTTTCTATTTTGTAATATCCCTTACTATTTTCTGGAAAAGTAAGTTAAAATGCCCCTTTCAATAATGCATGCTCTCCTAATTTTTACTGTATAAACTTAACTTCCATTGCTTATATTTGCTCAACAACCTATTTGTAATTTTACATCACTTTGTGTGTGTAGCAATAGTTTTTTCTAATATTTGGAATAATTCTCAATTTTCCACTCCAATTTGGACCAGAGGTGTTTGGAAATGTTGACAGAAGTGTTGGCACAGACACAATAGTGGTTCAATAAAAACCCCAAATCCAACTGAGCCAGACTTTATAATAGAAGCTGAATGAATGATACATCGTGCAGAAGATGGTATAGTTGCAGTGCAGGAGCTCTCAATTTTCAAATAAAAAGTAAGACAGCCCCAGTAGGAATCTTGAAAATCATACACATACCATATATTTTTTATCATGCTCAAAATAAGTATTTATGATAACCATCAGTTCTTTAATACTCCATAAAATAAAAGTATACCTTGTTGGAGAATCTACTGTGAAAAAATGTGGTTTTAAAATTTTATTTTACATGGAAAAATCAGTGTTATATCCATGGGGTAATCCTGTGTTTACTCCTTCATAGAAACTTCTATGAGTTGTCAAATCCTAATGGATGCAAGCTGTTTGAAATAGTCTTGATTTTCTCAGTTCTGGAATACTTGATTAACATCGGGGGTCCTGATTTAGACAGTTTGACCAGTTGAAACTTCAGCTTGTCTAACAAACAGAACTGCGATTTTGAGAAATTTGAACTTTGAATCTACCAAATGTTTTACAGCTTCCAGAAATATTAGTATAGAGCCTTCATGTATTTTGATCCATAATGCTTACATTGATTGCCCCACATTTCCTAGTTACATGTACTAGTCATGCTTTTTGTGCCATTTTACCTAACTCAAATTCATCCCCTTTGGAGCTACTTACTACAGTGTCCAATCAATGGCTTAATCATGGTTCTGTAAAGGTTTGACTCATGGTGCTCAAGGCATTCAGTGAAAACTCTTCACTGTACTTGGCTTAAGTTACAACTTTAATATTATCTTTTGAGTGTGCCTTTTTGTTTGTTTTTTTTATTAAAAGAAAAAAATCAAGAAAAATATGTCATTGAGATTGATTGTAATGGCCAGCTGTTAGGATCTCAATGGAAGTATTAGAGCCCCTGCCTAAGGTGCATTGAAGAGTGCCAAGCCTCATAGCAACTCAGCTCATCCTAAAAAGCACCATGGCCTGGAGTGAAAGCTGCAATTTAAAAATCTCCCAGAGACCCATTATTTGCAAATCATTGACACAACAAACTGTAACAACCCTGGTCCTCCTTGTCAATGCATGCTTAGGGAGCTTTTCATCCGCAGAACCTTGCATGCTCAATAACTTTCAGTACTAAAAATCCTTATGAAATTTCTAAAGAAAATGAGCTACTGCGCATGGGCCAAAATCCCCTTTAAATGTTAAAAGAGAAAATTACAATTGACTAGACTGCTTGGTAGTAGCATATATTGGAGAGAATTCTCATAAGGTAAAAGTTTTCATGCTACCATATTGCTTAAAATAAGTCCAACTGGTTATTCGATTTTTCTAGCAATAAAAAGCATCTGAAACATATCGGTTGGCACTCTCTCCCCTTGCCTTCCTGCTAAGATCTTAAAAATAAACTAATGGCTTTCCCTCTAAACTTGAGAAGAGGAAAATATCACTCTAGAGTGTCAACCTTTCTGCCAAGTTTAACCACAAGGAAATTTCACAGCTGAGACAATGACTTTTAAACAAAAGATTTATAGTACAAACATAGAAACAGGTTTGACTGTTAGTAGCCACTGCAAGAATATTATTCTTCAAAGACAGATATTTGGGTTTGACTCCTTAATGTTTTAATACATGTTTACAGCTGATTACAGAAAGGTAATTCAGCTGAATTTTGTCAGTCAAGCTGATATTATTTCTAAGTATGGTGATATTGGTAATTCTCTTCAAAATGTGCGAACAAAAAAAAATATATATCCTTTTGGATGACAAGGGAGTGGAAAGTTATCATGAATAGAGAATAGAAACTTAGGACCACATAGGGGAAAATGAATAGTGTGTTAGATTGCTAGGGATTAAGGAAGTGGGAATAACAAAACCCCAGGATATATAATGAAATGATTGAAGAAAAAGTCACACTTCAAAAGGATATAACCCCAGAATATTACAGGAAAGAGGACTTGATTTGGAGTCTATGTATATTTCTTCTCATATCTCAATGGGCAAGTACTGCTATTCACATATGGCAATGTATTTATCAACAATTCTGTTAGGTTTGAATTACTATCCCCATGTTAGCAATTAAGAAATAAAACTTCGAAGCAATGAAATAAGTGATATTTGCACACAGTTAAATCTATTGTCAAGTAGCCAAGTTATGATTTCATATCAAGTATCCTGGCTTTAGTGTTTTTTTTTTTAATAATCCATTTCAATGTATATCTAACATTCATCTCTGTGTTAGTGCAACAATTACAGCATTAACTTAGTTTATTATGATTTCTTCTATTGTTTTATCTTTGTACTGTTACCACATGAATTTTTCAAAGATTTCATACCTACTATCATCTTTCAGTCCTTAAACAAACCACAGCAGATAAGGCAGGAATTACTGTCGGTCTCCATTATACAGGGAAATCCTCGCCACAGTAGGGTAAGTCATCTATTAAAAACTATAATTATATCTGAGCTCTTTTCTTTGGAACAGTGAAAGGCAATGGTACAGATTGAAAATTTATAATTTTATATAATAGCATAAACAAAATAGTGATTCTCAATGAGGGCTATTCTGTCTCCCAGAGGACACTTGGTAATATCTGGAGAAATGTTTGCCTCCTCTGAGAGAAAGTTTGTTTTGTCAAACTTTACTGAGATATTATTAGTGTAACTAACAGATTGTATAATTTTAGGGTGTATGTTAGGATAATTGTATGTATACACTTGTGTTATATGTACACATATAAACATATATGTGTATATATACTAGAAAGAATACCATATATTCATACATATTTATATATATGGTAACACGTCCAATATCAAATAACCAATACAGTATTAATTATGTCACCACTATATGCCCAGAGTTTATTCATCTTATAATTTTTAGAACCTTATACACCTTAACCACCTTCATCTATTTCCCTCATTGCCCTCCCCCACCCCCCACACCAGTCCTCACAACCACCAATCTATTCTGTTTCTGTGAGTTCAGCTTTATAAATTTTCCCATAATGAGATCATTTAGTATTTATTTCTCTGTCCAAATTATTTCAACTTATTGTCATGTCCTTAGGTTCATCTGTTTTGCAAAATGGCAAACATTTTTGTTTTTATAGCTGCATAATATTCCATTGTGTGCAACTGGGATTTTTAAACCATATGGTACTTCAATTATAATATTTTCAGGGACCTCCATATTGTTTTTCCATAGTGCCTGCACTGATTTATATTCCCACCAAACAGTATATACAGGATCCCTTTTTCATATCTTCACCTTCACTTATTATGTTACATTTTTATTGACAGTCATTCTAATGGGTGTGAAGTGAGACTTCATTGTGGCTTGGACTTTCATTTCCAGATGATTGGTCATGTTGAGTACCATTTCATGTATCTATCGATAATTAGTATATCTTTTTGAAAACAGTCTATTCCATTCTTTGCCCATTGTTTATTTTTTTTAATTATTTTTGGAGGGAAGGGCTATTGAATTATATGAACTTATTCTTCCCTTTTCATTGATCTCTGCACTAAACATAGGAGTGCAGGTTTCATTTAGGAGTACTGTTTTTGAATCCTTAGGTAGATTGCTGGGTCATATGGTAGATCCATTTTTAGTGTTTTAAGAAACCTCCACACATCTTTCCATAGTGGCTGGATCAGTTTAAATTCCCACCAACAGTATAAGAAGGTTTCTATTTCACCACAGCTTCACTAGCATTTTTTTGTCTCTGTTTTGTTTGTTTGTTTGTTTTAATATTGGCCATTCTCAAAGGAGTGAGGTGATATCTCATTGTAGTTTTGATATGCATTTTCCTGATAGTAAATAACATTGAACATTTTTTCATATGCCTGTTGGTCATTTGCATTTCTTCATTGGCGTAGTGTCTTTATAGCTTTCTGCCAATTTTTTGATTGCGTTGTTTGCTTTGTTTTTGTTGCATTGTGTAAGCTCTTTAGAGAGCTTTGATATCAGGGACCCCCTGGTGGCACAACGGGTTAAATCTCAGCCTATGAAGCTGTCTGCAGCCACTGCAGCACGAGTTCGATCCCCCACTAGGGAGATTCCCACATGGTGCAGCAGACCTCTCCTGCCTCCCCTGCTCCTCCCCTCAGCAGTGTGCTTCAGTGGATCTGCCTGCTCTGCTCCCCTCTCTGTATCTGATGAATCCTCTCAATGCCCCACACCTCTGGCTTACACATCAGTTCTTTTATGCATAAATAAATAAATCTTTAAAAAAGAGAGAGAGAGAGCTTTGATATAAGTCCCTTATCCTATGTATGGTATGAAAATATTTCCTCCCATTCCGTAGGGTGTCTCTTAGCTTTGGTTGCTGTCCCTTTCTCTGCACAGAAAATTTTTAGTTTGATGTAATCCCAACTATTTATCTTCTCTTCTACTTTCTTAGCTTCTGGAGATGAGTCCTTAAAGGTTTTCTGAGGTTTATGTCACACAGTATTTTACCTATGTTTTCTTCTATATATTTTATGGTTTCTGGTCATAGATAACAAATATTTTATCTATTCTGAGTTGATTTTTGTGTACAGTGTGACATAGATAGAAGTCTAGTTTCATTCTTTTGCAACTTGTGGTCCTGTTTTCCCAGTACAATTTATCGAAGAGACTTTCCTTGTTGCATTATATAATTCTTTGTTCCTTTGTCATAGATTAGTGACCATATATGTTTTTATTTCTGGGTTCTCTATTTGATTCCATTGGCCTGTTTGTTTTTGTTCCAGTACCATTATGTTTTTATTATTGTGGCTTTGTAGTGTAGTTTGAACTATATTTTTTCCCCTTTTTAGTCAGGAGGACTTTAGTTACTTAGTTTTTTTTATGTGTGATTCCATACAAATTTCAATGATATTTGTTCCATTTCTTTGAATTTATCATTGAGATTTTTGTTGAAATTGTATTGTATCTGCAAATTGCTTTGGATAGAACAGCCATTTTGATAATGTTGATTCTTTAGATCCATGAGCAGAAAATGTCTTTCCCTTTCTTTGCGTCTTCTTCTGTTTCTTTTAGCAATGTTTTATAATTATCCTTGTGTAGTTCTTCCACCTCCTTTGTTAGGTTTATTATCAGGTATTTATTTTTTTTTTTGGTACAATTGTAAATGGAATGGTTTTCTTAATTTCTTCCCCTTCAGACTGATTGTTTGCATATAGAAAGGCTACTTATTTTTATGTATTGACTTTGTAACCTGATAATTTACAGAACTGGTTTATTGTTATAATTAGTTTTTCCATGGATTTTTTTTAGGATTCTCTCTATATATTATCATGCCAGCTGTAAATAATGATGGCTTTGCTGCCCCTTTCCCAATTTGGTTTTCTTTTATGTCTTTCTCTTGCTTAATTCTCTAGCTAGGGCTTCCAGTATTACATTGAAAAGCAGCAGTGAGAGTGGACATCTTATCTTGTTCCAGATCTTAATGGAAAGGCTTTCAGTTTTTCAGTATTGAGAATGGTGTTAGCTGTAGATTTGTCATATATGGATTTTATTATGTTAAGATATGTTCCTTTTATCCCAAGTTTTTCAAGGGCTTTCACACTAAGTGGGTGTTAACTTTATCAAATTATATCTCAGTATGTATTGATATGATCATATGGTTTTTATTTTTCTTTTTGTTGATGTGGTGAATTATATTAATTGATTTTCAGATATTGAACCATCCTTGTGTCCTTGGAATAAATCCCACTTGGTCTTGATATAAAATCCTTTTGATGCATTTTTGGATTCACTTTGTTAAGATTTTTTTTTTGTAATATATATTTTTATTGTTATTTATGTCTTTTACATTTTGTATTCCCCTTGGGTAGCCCACCACCAATTCACCCGTGATCCATCTCCATGGTCCCTTGTGTTCTTTTCTATTCCATTTTGTG
>PVIJ01015555.1:0-18739 GCA_004024925.1 Scalopus aquaticus
CCAACTGTTGTGTATCTGCCTCCTTTAACTGAGCAATGGTGATGTAGTTCTTAGACCTAAGGTCTGTAATTGCAATACTTTTAAAGAAAGATGTTGTTGCTCTAAGTGCTGTTTGTTAGTTATGAAATCAGCTTTTTTGGCTTGTTCTTAAAGCTGTGGTCAAACCATAGCTCAAAATCATTAAAAATAATGAATGACATACTTTTGTCTCTTGGGTTGTTTTTGTTTTTGTTTGTTTGTTTTTTTTATAATCTTTCAAAAACAGAGCATGCATTTGGAGGAAAAATTGCATGTGTTTATTAAACCACATCTCAATGAAGCACGTCTCCTGGTTCCATAGCTAGCTTTCCCATTCAATTTTTATTCACTCTGGACTTTTGGAAAATCATTATCTTAGCTATGGACAACTCTGGTCATGTCAGATCATAGGATTCTTTTCTCCATTCTACATGACATACAGGGATCTTCTTCAGGTCTATGGGAGGGGCGACTGAGAACTCCCTCACCAGCGCTGAGGCCCCATGGAGAAGTTTGTGGTTGTCTTCATGTTTCTGAGTGACTGCCACAAAGAAGCTGACATAGACTCAGTGCACAACATGAATAAAACCCAACAGTGAGAACTGCTGGGCAAAGCGACAGAGCCTCAGAAGGTAAGGTCCTTGGCATTGGAGGTTTTCAGTCCATATGAAGTAGCAAAAGGACTCTAAATTTCCTGCATTGGGAGATCAACATATTACTAGGCTACCAGTTAGTGTATGGACTCACAGATGACATATGTATGTATAAAACTTCACACAATCCAGCATGGTTGCAAGAAATCCAATTTATTTTTGCATTTCTATATTTTAGTAATGAATTTTGGAAACCAATGAACTTTGGAAAATGAAGTCCTAAAAATACCATCTAAATAATTACATAGGCCCAAAATTCTAGTCATAGCACTCAATTTAGGCTCTGAATTGAGACTTTGAAAAGGGAATTGAAATGCTAATAAGGAGGAAAAGAGCTATCAGAAAAGGTTTTCTTTCCCTTAAAAGCAAATAGTCCCTGATAAATCACACTATGCTCTGTAATAAATTCTTATCTCTTATGCAGCAGATCATTCAAGAAATATTGTTTACTATTTCTGAGTGAAGGTTAGTAAACTTTCCTCACAGATAAAGTTCTGCACAGAAGGAATGAGTACACTCAGGCTTTGAGATTCCTAGTGATGGCTGATTCAGTAAACCCTAGAATCCACTTGTCAAAACAAACAGCATTCGCCTCCTGTCCCCCACCATGAAGAGTGTATGCCAAGGGTTCCATGGTAGCTGCCTTAATGTGTGGTTTCCTGAAAACAAGACTGAGCCAATGGTCTGGATCTGGGCACTGGCGTCCACTCCGGGCCATAGGGCACATGTGTGAGAACAGCAGGACAGGACAGGACAGGACAGGACAGGAGGCAGGAACACCAGTCTCTACTGTGGGGAGGACCTTTGGGGATTATCATCTTAGCCCCAGGCATTGGACTGAGCAAGCTCTGAAGACCAGAAGTCCTGAGGCATGCACCGTGAGTGGCTAGAAGTTATCCCCCTGGGGCTGAAGTGACAAATATAGAGCAGGCTTTCAGGCCTCTTGACAGTGCGAGAGAACTGCCAGCTTCTAATCCCACTGCTTTCCCAGAGAGGCTGACTGGGGCCTAGGACACTGATTCCAGCAGCCTCTCCAGGATGACAGTGGAATTGTGCCTGGGCCTCCTTGTACACCGACCTGGGAAGGAGTGGGGAAAAGGAGACTCTACTGAACTTCGGTGCTGCCCACGCTCATCACCACCTGACCCACCCTCCTTTCTTTGGACAACTTGTTCTGTCAGTTAGCTTGTCAGTGTAAGTGCTGCCAGCTATGAAGCAGAATCTCCCAGAAACCCATTCAGGGTTTAGAACAAAATACCATGAGCCTGTTATTTAGAACATAGATTTCTTCATTACACCATTTTGATGTGTTTTCTTTGAATGAATTCTAATTAAGGTGCACATTTTAAGACAGCAGCCAGAAAATTAAAACTGCATTTGTAGGGCCTCCCTGGTGGAGCAGCGGTTGAGCGCTGCGCTGTGGAGCTGTCAGCAGTGCGCGGTGTGAGTTCGATGCCCGGCCAGGGAGAATCCCACATGGTGCAGACCTCTCCTGCCTCGCCCGCTGCTCCCCTCAGCAGTGTATTTCTGATCTGCCTGTTCTGCTCCCCACTCTGTCCCTGGTGAACCCTCTCGCCGCCCCATGCCTCTGGGCTGTACCCCAGCTTGCATGTATAAATAAATAAATCTTTAAAAAAAAAAAACTGCATTTGTAAAGTTCTGTTTTAATGTCATGTTTCTGTCCAGACTTTAACTTTTGCCTTAACCTTATTCACCCAATTTATACTCGCCTTTTAAAAAAATCAAATCAGAACTGTAAGCGCCAGTTTCAAATATTTGAACACAGCATAGTGGTGACTGAAATACAGCTTTTCAAAAGGCCTGACTGGGCAGTACCTGTGCATGTACCTGTTTATTTACAAACCTGAAAAATCTGCAGCTGTATGGAGTATCTCCTGGATAACTTACTTGGTTAACAAAGTCATCTGCATATAGGCCAACTGTCAGCATGAAACGCTCCAGCTAGGGCCTCCCTGGTGGCACAATGGGTTGAGTGAAGCTGTGAGACACAACTTTGGCCCCAGCCAGGGAACTGACCCACATGGCGCAGCAGACCTCTCCTGCCTCACCCGCTGCTCCCCTCAGTAGTGTACTTCAGGAGATCTGCCTGTTCTGCTCCCCACTCTGTCTCTGGTGAATCCTCTCACCGTCCCATGCCTCTGGCCTGCACCCCAGTTCTTGTTTGCGTAAAAAAAAGAACTAAAAGAAAAATGTTCCAGCTAACTACACTAGCAATTAGAGCAGGCACACTTGGAAATCAAAACACAAAGTCCTCTCTCAGTGCCTGCCCAACACCTCATCTCATCTGCTCTTCCCGGCTGTCAAGCTGCTGCCCAAGAGGGCACTGCTTGTCACCCTAAACTCTGTCATCGACTTTGAGGCGACAACATCTATCCCACTTCTATTAGATTTCCTTCTTAACAGTTGAAAACTTTGGAGCCTACAGACCCAGGTGGCTCAAGAATTAGGCCTCACCTAAAGTTAAAGTCCCTAGGGGTGATGGTCTTGGAATGTCACCTATTCATCAGGAACATTGATGGGAAGACAGAGGAGGGGGTGTGCTTGCCTTGAGGGGTCCTCAACAGGGAAGCTGCTATAACTTTCCTATTCTAGATTTAATTTTTAAAAACATGCCCCCCAATTACTACAGATTGTAAACAGATCTCTGTTTTTGGAATGCTCTCTGCATGAGAGACTGCAGCTTACAATGCCAGTGAAATGCTTCAGCAATCAGTACCTTGTAGGATTGGACCTAATCAAGATAAACGCTAAATCACAGGCCTAACACTTGTTTTCCACAGGTTGTAAGTAAAGTACATCTGTTTCATACCCCATTATTCGAGGCATATACAGATGTTTCGGTTAATAAACCACCTTGTGGGGACAGGGTTCTTATAGCCAAGTAATTAATAAAATATGAAAATCCAGAAGGGGGAACAAACAGTTTTATTTTATTTTTTTTATTTATACATACAAGCTGGAGTACAGGCCAGAGGCATGGGGCGGCGAGAGGGTTCACCAGAGACAGAGTGGGGAGCAGAACAGGCAGATCCGAAATACACTGCTGAGGGGAGCAGTGGGTGAGGCAGGAGAGGTCTGCCGCACCACGTGGGATTCTCCCCAGCCGGGCGTCGAACTCGGGTCGCCGCTACCGACAGCTCCACAGCGCAGCGCTCAACCACTGCGCCACCAGCGAGGCCCCTGGAAACAAACAGTTTTAAATGATGATTTCCCTCCTTGCCTTGTTCCCTCTTGCCTCCACTCCACCCTTTCTGGCTTCTTTCTGTGCAGGACCTGGGGAACTAGTTTTGGCTTGAATGTCCTTATTTAGGTCTGTCCACTGCCCAGTGTAGGCTTCACAGAGACCCAGGGTGACCCAGAGACTCAGGCTTCAAGTGCCCAAATCTCACACTTCAGGGCATCTGTAACTTTCTGCGTCCAGAATTCAGACCCATGCCTGCTTCTCTCGCTGCCACAGGCACAGTTGTTTTCCTGTGAACTCCATCTGCAATCACTCAATCTTTGCCTGCTGACAGCCTCACTTACACCTCAGCTGAGCATCTCTCACTGACATTTCCTTCAGCATCTGCTAGACTCCCCTGGCCAGTGTTTCTAGTGCACAGTTAAACGATGGGAGGCTGCACACTAACACAGGGGTCACAAGCAATTCTCAGCACCCTCGCTGTGCAGTGTGGGGTGCAGGGTAGAGGGGCACAGGAAAATGTAACATAGCAAGTTTTAGCCTGTTGGGTCCATCAGACACTGTTCTCTGCACAAAAAGCATGTGGCAAGACATTGTGACAGAAACTGCTTTCTGTGCAACACTCCAGCGACTCCAAAGCTGTTTATTCTATGTGTGAAGTACAGGTGATAAGGGTGGCCACTTTCATGGGATTCAAAGATGCCAACATTTGTCTTTTGGTGAAACCTAATGATTGTTTTTTGTTTGTTTTAATTTGGGGATTACAATTTTGCTCCTCCATATATACACATGATCCACCAAATCACCAGTGCCAATATCCTAACTGTCTCCCTTCCTCACTCACTCACTTCTCCCTCCCTCTTGTTCCCTCTGCTAAACAATAAACTCATTCACTAAGTCAAAGATTTATTCCTGCTATATTTTCCCTGTGTATGTTTTTTTGGTTATTTATATTCACAGATGACTGAAACAATCAAATATCTTTCACGTCCTGACTTATTTCACTTAACATAATCAACTCAACATCTATCATTTTGTCCCAACAGGCACTATTTCATCTTTTTTCACAGCTGTGTAGTGTTCCATTGATTTTAGTATTCCATTGATTGTAGTATTCCACAATTTCTTTATCCAATCGTGTATTGGTAGGTATTAGTTTGGTTCTAAGACTTGGAAATTGTGGCTAGTGCTGCTATGAACATAGGTATGCATAGGTGTTTTTGTATTAGTTTTCACATTTTTAGGATATATATTTAATAGAGATATTGCTGGGTCATACAGAATTTCCATTTTTATTTTGTTAAGAAATCTCCATACAGGCCATACAAACTTGCATTCCCACGAACAATGGATAAGAATTCCTTTTTTACCTCATCATTGACAATATTCGTTGTTTGTTTTTTAATGTGGGCCATGTTCTTAGGGATGAGGTGATATGTCATTGTGGTTTTGATTTGCCTTTCTCTTATAATAAGTGATTTTTATGTTTGTTGTATGTTTTTCCTATATTGTAGATCAACTGAATATCTTCTTTAGGAAAATGTATATTTAGGTCTTTTGCCCATTTTTTCACTGGGCTCTCTTTGTTGTTTTTGATTTGTATTGGCACTTCCCAAAGTTGGTAAATTTTGGAAATCAGTCCCTTGTCAGATACGTGATCTGCAGATATTTTTTCCCATTCTGCAGGTTGCCTTTTTATTTTTGTGATGGTTTCTTTTGTGGTATAAAAGTGATTTAGTTTCTTTTTGATTTGGTTTTCCTTGCCATTGGAGTTGAATCCCCAAATACATCTTTGTGGTAGATGCCCTGTAGTGTGTCCCCTATGTTTTCTTTCAAGTATTTTATAGTCTCTGTTCCTTAGCCAGGTATTTAATCTATTTTTAATTAATTTTGGGGTATAAAGATAAATATGCACCTTATTTCATTTTTTTGCATGTGGCTATCCATGTTTCCTAACACCATTTGTTAAGGAGGATTTTTTTGTAGGCCTGTGGCTCCTTTGTCAAAGATTAATTGTCCATATTTGTGTGGCTTTATCTCTGGGTTTTTCTATTCCACTGATCTGTATTTCTGTTACTGTTCAATATGATACTGTTTTGATTACTGTTGCTGTATAGTACAGTTTTAATTCAGCACAGTTTGAGAAATGTGCCCCCATTTTTCTTCTTTTCTCTCAGGATTGCTATTCAAAGACTTTTGTGGTTCCACATATATTTTATAATTGTTTGTTCAATTCCTTGAAAATAGTCATTGGAATTTTGACCTAACTGCTTTAGGTAATATGGCCATTTTAATCATATTTTTCTTCCTATTCATAATCATAGGCTATATTTCTGTTTCTTTGTGTCTTCTTTTATTTTCTTCAACAGAGCCTTTTAATTTTCAATATACAGGTCATTTAATTCCTTTGGTAAGCTTATTCCCAGATTGTGAATATGATTGTTTACCTAATGCCCTTTGTTCTGAGACATTGCTTGCATAAAGAAATGCAGTCAATTTTGTGTATTAATTTTGTATCCTTCCACTTTACTGTATTGATTTACTTATTGTTTCTAGTAGTTTTTTGGATGTAGTCCTTTAGTTTTCCCATGTATCTGATCATTTCATTTTCTTCTTTTCCAATTTAGATTAATTTAATATCTTTTTCTGCCTAATTGCTTTGGCTAGGATTTCAAATATGATGTTGAACAATAATTGTGACAGTGGACATCCCTATCTGGTTTCTGATCTTAGTGGAAATGCTTTCAGCTTTTCACCATTGAGTATGATGTTGATTGTGGGTTTGTCATAAATGGACTTTATGATGTTTAGATGTTTATTTTCATTTTATTGAGTGTTTCTTTTTATCATAAACGGGTGTTAAATCTTAAACAGTTTTTTGGCATCTGTTGAAATGATCATGTGATTTTTAATCTTCCATTTTGTTGATCTGGTGCACGACATTGTTTGATTTGTATATGTTGAACCAGCCTTGCATCCCTGGGATGAAGCCTGCTTGATGATGGTAAATAATTCTCTTAACACTTTTTGATCCGCTCACGTATTCACGTATTCACATGTTCATCTAGTCTCCGGTTTTTCATGCCATGGTGGATTTATTTGGAACTATTAGGAGCTATTTCTTTGATCGTACTCAGTCTAGAAGCTTTAATCTCTATGCATTTAAAATTTCATTAAAATATATCCAGTAGTTCAGGAGCTGTGTGTGCTTTATTGAATGCTTATACCATTCATGCGGTGGCACAGAAAATAGCCGGCACAAGAAGTGTTAACATATCGCTGTAATCGATTTGCTAGGGTTTTTTAGGATTTTCGCATCTATGTTCATCATGGGTATTAGTCTATAGCTTTTGTTTTTTTTTGTACTGTCTGGTTTTGGGAGTAAGGTAATGTTGGCCTAATAGAATGTGTTGAGTTTTCCATCCTCTTCAATTTTTTTGAAGAGATTGAGAAGGAAAGGAATTGGGCTCTCTTAGGAGGTTTGGTAGAATTCGTTGGAGAAGCTGTTTGGTCCTGGGCTTTTTTTTTTTTTTTTTATAAGGAAACTTATTACTCTTTTAATTTATGTGCTTGTGATTGGACTGTTCAGGCATCTATTTATCCTGATTCAGTCTGGAAAGTTTTTAATTTCATTTATTTCTGCTAGGATTTTTACTATTTCTTTCCTTCTACTTATTTTTGAATACATTTTTTTCTTCTTTTTCTAGTTTCTTAGCTGCAAAGTTAGATTATTTATTTGATATTTTTCTTGTTGTTGGGCTTTTTTTTTGTGGGTCTGCATTGCAATAAACTTCCCATGTAATACTGCCTTTAGAGCATCCCTTAGGGTCTAGTAGCATGTGTTTCCATTTTCATTAGTCTCCAAATACTTTTTGATTTCTTCTTTGACCAAGGAGTTGTTCAGAAACATATTTTTTAAGTCCCCATGTGTTTTGGTTTATTCTGGGATTATTTTTGTGGTTAATTTCTAGCATTATAGCACTGTGATGTGTGAAGTTGCTTGATATAATTTCTATTTTCATGTATTTTCTGAGATATATTTTATATCCCATTATATGATCTATTCTTGAGAATGTTCCCTGTGCACTAGAAAAAATAGTGTATTCATTTATTCTGTGATGGAAAACTCTAAAATGGCCACTACAGCTATCTCATCCAACACTTCATTTAAAGATTTTATATCCTTTTTGATTTTCTGCCTGGATGATCTGTCCCCCAAGTCATTGGTGTGTTGAGGTCTCTGACAATTGTATTTTTTTCAATATGTTGTTTTATATCTATTAATAGTTGCTTTATATAGTTAGCTCCCCCTGAATTAAGTACATACATGTTAACAGCAGTTATATCTGCTTAGTAAATAATTTCCTTGATCATTATGTTGTGTCCATTTTTGTCCCTGATTACCTGTTTTGGCTGAAAGTCTAGTATATCTGATATGAGAATAACAGTTCTTGCTTTTCTATGTACATTATTAGCTGTAAAACATGCTTTAACTTTTAGTTTGTTTTTGTCTTTCAATTTTAAATGGCTGAAAATTTTTGATCTATTCATTCTGTTCCTGTTTTTTGGAGATTCAGGTCTTTCACATTCAGGGTGATTATTGATATGAATTGGTTATTATCAGTCATTTTTTAAAATTTCTGACTGCCATATTTTTGTGTTATTTCTTTTTCCATTTCTCTGAATGGATTTCTCTAGTGATTCTGTCAAAGTCTTTGTTTCTTCATCTGTTAGCCTCTATTCTGGATTTTTGGATAGTGGTTACCATGGAGGTTTTACTTAAATTACTATTGTATTAAATATTATGAGATAGTGTCCTCTCTGACTTTTAACTATACAGGTTCTATCCAATTCTTCTTTCCCTTCAGTGTTTTGTTGTTAACTCATAATATTTTTGCTCATGCTTCTAATTTTGTATTCCTATTTTTTTCCTCAGGAATTTGTGTTTCATCTTTTCTTATAGAGGAACTCCTTTCAACATTTCTTGGAGGCAGGTGGTGATAAACTCCTTTTGCTTCTGTTTGTCTGGGACATCATTTATTTCACCTTCATATTTGAATGATAATTTTATAGGATATAGTGTTCTTGGCTGGAAGTTCTTGGCTTTTAGGATATTGAACGTTTCCTTCTACTCCCTTCTTGCCTGGAGATTACCTGGGGCAAAATTCAAGGAAAGTAATTTGGATCCTTTGTAAATTTTCTTTTTCCTTGTTTCCTTTAAAAATTTTTTTATCTTTGATTTTTGATAATTTTAAATGATATGTTTTCTTATAGGCTGTTTTTCACTTCAAAATTTGTGTGTTCTTTCTACTTCTTGAACATCAGTTCATTCCTTAGGTTTGGGAAATTCTTCATTATTGTATCTTTGAATAGGATCTCTGTTCCCTTCTCTCTCTAGTAACCTTCTGGAATAGTCATTATGCTTGTTTTCTCTTCTAATTGACCCTGATATTTCTTCATTTTTCCTATATCATGTTTTACTTTGTTTTTCTAAATGGATTTTAGATTTGAGTCTTCTATTTCTGGAATTCTTTCTTCTGCCATTCAATTCTATTTAAAGCACCTTGAAAATATTAAAGAACACACACACACACACACACACACAAAAAAAAAAAAAAAACCCTCTGAATGAAATGAAGACAAATGTAGATAGTGCTTTTGTGAAAGTCTCCTTGGGCAAGAACTCTCTTTGCTATAAGATTTTGCACCTAGTTCATTACCTTTGACTGAACTTCCAGTAGCTCTCTTAGCATTTTTAACATTGTTGTCTTGAAGTTTTTATCTAATAGGTCCTCTACATCTTTATCCTTTATATTTGTCTCAGAACTTTGTTTTTCTCCTTTTCCATCTTGTATTCAGATGTTTCTTGCTTCCTAGGCATGTTATGTTGCCTTAGTTTTTTGTGTGTTAGGGCACTGGAGGGTTTTGTTTCTATTCTTAGTTTACCTTGGCATGAGACCAGGGCAGGAAAGGAGTCTGGGGCTTAAATATTCACTTCAGTTAGAGATTAAAGATTGTCACCTCTGCCTCCTCTCCTTTCTGTCCAAAGCAAGTATTGTCTGTTGCTTTAGTTGTCTTAACTTCTTGCCTCCCTGCTGCCCCTTTCTGCCATGTGTTGTAATCTATGAAGCCTGAGTCTCCTGCTGAGGGGAGCTAGCTCTGGTCCACAAGGTTCATGCTCTGGGGTCAGCTGGACTTGACAGCCAGGAGGTACCTGTGTGGGGTGTGTGCCCCATTGTTGGCTATGTCTGCAAACAGTGGCCATCACTGCCTCTCCCCCACTGCCACGCTGCTTCTGAGGGGCCAAACTGTACATGCCATCTGATTTTCCAAGGGTTTAGTGAACTATGTCATCAATCCTTTTCTCTGCAGTTGGGCCCTTAATGAAACCCAAACTGGCTCAGCAAGGCACTTCTATAATCCCTTCTAGGAGGGGAGCTGGAGGAGAGAATTCCTCTGATTACCAGTCCCAAAGTTCCCATTGTCCCAGGTTGCACCTGCACCTGCACATAAGCAGATTTCCTCCAGGGATTTTTAGTGCTCCAGAGTGCCCTGTCATGTCTTGGATAGCTGATCCTCAGCCTCTTCTGCCTGCTGAGGTATCTACTGTCCCAGTAATGCTCCCCTTCCTTTTTTCCCATTTCTTTCTCCCTCAGCAGCCACCAACCTTAGTTTGACTTTCTCCATGGGAAAGTTCTGGGATACTATCAGAGAACTTCTGAGTCTTCCTTTAAGCAAATGTTATTTTAATTTTATTTTTTTGAGATCTATTTTTTTTTTAAGATTTGTTTATTTATGCATACAAGCTGGGGAACAGGCCAGAGGTGTGGGGCAGTGAGAGGGTTCACCAGAGACAGAGTGGGGAGCAGAACAGGCAGACTGACAGAAACACACTGCTGAGGGGAGCAGTGGGAGAGGCAGGAGAGGTCTGCCAGGACATGTGGGAATCTCCCTGACCAGGCGTTGAACTCGCATGGCCACTGCCAACAGCTCCACAGCGCAGCACTTAACCGCTGTGCCACCAGGGAGGCCCAAGCAAATGTCATTTTTTAGCCATCTTGTGGATGGAATTTTGAAACCTAGTATTTCTTAATCGCAGATATATTGAACTTCACAGTGCTAAAATTTCAACAAATTTCAACTGCCAATAACTGGCCCCAAGTAAATGGAAAATTCCGTATCATTAGTTCACAGTGTGCAACAAACAGGCTCAGACATCATGACTACGCTTTGAGCTCTACACAGGGGCAATGGGAAGCAAACTCACTTTTTACCAAGGGAGCAATGGGGAACTAATTGAGGTCAAAGCCTCTTTGGACATTATGATGTGTTAAATATGTGCAGATGTATAAAGATAGGTTGGACATAATTATCAACATTTTGAATACATGCTCTAAAGGGCTCGGTTTAGGTGCTTGAAAACAATAGATACTGTTTTGCCGAGGTCAACCTAGATGATAACAAGATGTCAGCATCGAACTGGCCCATAGCAATGCCTCCCTGGCCCACAACCTGAAAGAAGGAAGGCAGAGCATGAGAAACTGAGGCATGTTTCCTTTTCTGTACCATAAATGAGATAACAAAACCCTACTCTCCTTCATCACACTAAAAAAAAAGTGAAGATGATAGAATCAAAAAGAAATAAAAATCATAAAGTAAAAGCCAAAAGATAGAGAGCACCAACAGAGAAGAGAGGGTAAAGAATATTAATAGGCTTTAGTTCCAAAAATACAAAGAATTTCAAAAGTCCCAAAACATGCCCTTATTTAATCTGAATATTTCGCATAAGAAAAATAATGAACTAGAAGTTGAGAGCCAAATTTTAATCCAGCTCTTTTTGTGCCTCTTTCTTCAACTAAAAATTCTATATAAATTCTTCATATGCCTAGGGTGTATGACTCAGAAAACTTCGATTAATCTAAAATGCTTCCAAAATAATGTTTACTAAATGGTCTAGTTTTCTAAACAAAAGCTGCATTAGGTTTGTGGACAAAAGTGCTTGATAATATTTTTAACTTTTTGATAAGCTAACTCGTTCCTTATTTCTGAACCAAAATCCGTGCAGACAGCAAGTTATGACCCACCACATCATGCATCTACTGTAAGCGCAGACTAAAAAGGGCATGTTGGAGTATCATGGCAACTAAGCCTTGTAATTCTATCTCCGGACATAGCTGAAGGGCAACAGAGAGTTGCTTCTGACTTCACTTTTGGCACCCTTAGTAGGAGAGAGAACCAAAGTAGCTACTATTCTTAGAGAAGTAAAGCAACAGTGACAATGAATTCATCATATTAAGTATCCACAAAGAATACTGACTCAGATTCAATGAAATACAAGTAAGCTAAAATACGTTTTATCATTACAGAATCTCAAATTTAGTAGAGGAGCATATAAAGTGAAAGTCAAAATATCTGTGCATACAGAATATTTTGTGTATTTTTAATCTACTTTAGTTTTAAGGAGTTAACCATGTAATTGCCATTGTTTCATATATCATAATCAAAATACAAAAAAGCTTCCTATTACCACACATTTGGGGAAAATTGTCATTGTATCAACATAAAAGGAATGACATTTAGGCTTTAATTTGTTGCTCTAAATATTAAAAGTTACAAAAATAATATCCTTCAACTGCAAACACTCTACCACTTACTGAGGAACAGGCTGTGTACCTGCCTGGAGGGAGAGGGCAATGAGCCACACCACTGAGAATCAGGCAAGTTAACCTTTTTCTTTCTTACTTTGAGGAACTTTTTCACATTTAAATTGGTCAAAATTCAAAACAGAAAAACTTGACAGAGGAAAGGAGGGAAGACGGTCCTATGCAATCCTCACTTTCAGGATGAATGAAGATACTCATTGGCAGCACGTGGAACATCTAACTGTCCTATAATTCCTACTTTCAAGGGCCATGTTTTCCTAGAGAAAGCAACATGACACGAGTTCTCTATTGCCTCCAGTTCTCCTGCACTCTCGTCTGTTCCAAGGACGTGCTGGCTGCCTGTGTACTTTGTCAAGTCAGTAGAATAGAGGACAGGCAAATGGTGTACTCTGCTTGAAGGTTTCTGAAATCAAGATGCATTCTTTCTACTTAGATTGTCATTCTTATTAAAATAGCCAGATAGTTATTATCATTGGTGTCTGTCAATGATACAAAGGGAAGAATAAGCCTTGACTCCCAAAGCCTAACCCTTAAGTTCAAATACTTATTTGTTTTTAACATGTGCACTAAAGACAGGCACTAAAGATTTGCTAAGATAGTAATAAGTTTTAACTACCGATAACTATTATATAAAATTCTCTTTAGTCACTAAATTGGCCCCAGGTTAAACTGTTCCAAAGTGCTTATTTTTTCTTTTATATATACATATTGTTTATATATTTTACATTATTGTGTATTCCCTGTAGGTTTCCCACCACCGATTCACCCTTGAACCATCACCATAGTCCCTTGTGTTCTTTCTCCCCCGTTTTGAGCCTTTATCCTTCTCTACCCAAAGGACACAAAAACATTAATCCAAAAAGATACATGCACCCCTATGTTTATTGCAGCACTGTTTACAATAGCTAAGATACAGAAACAACCCATATGCCCCAAAATAGATGACTGGATCAAGATGTGGTACAAATACACAATGGAATATTATTCAACATTCAAAAAAGATAAACACATGCAATTCGCAGCAGCATAGATGGAGCTAGAAGGGATCATGCTCAGCAAAATAAGCCAGAAAGAGAAAAATATTGAATGGTTTCACTTATCGCTGGAATATAGGGGAACCAAATAAGAGACATTCAGGGAGGGAGGGGGAGGATAAGGGCTCAAAATGGAGGAGAAAAGAACACAAGGAACTATGGTGATGGTTCACGGGTGAATCGGTGGTGGGTAACCTACGGGGAATACACAATAATGTAGAAGATATAAATAATAAAATATAATTTTTTTAAAAAAAGTTATTGTTATCTTGGTGTTGCATCATTGGGTACATGTGCATTTGTGCTATTTCTTGTATTAGATCCTTAATCATAATATAGTATCCTTTATCTCTTTTTACCTTTCTTAATGAGAGTCTATTTTATTAAAGTGTAGCTGCTTCTGATTTCTTTTTTTCTGGCTGCCATTTGCTTGTGAAACTCTTTTCCAAAATAATTCTTTGATTCTGTCTTTGTTGATAAGGTGAGTCTTGTAAATAGTCTTTTTGTTTTTAAGTCCATTTAACCCTTCAAGCCATTTACATTTAAGGTGATCATTGAGATATAAATGTTTTACCATTTTGTTATGCTGTTTTGGTTTGTCTTGCATATTTTTTCCAGGCTTCCCGTTATTATTTGTTTAGGTTCCATCTCTGTTGTTTCATGTGTTACTTCTATTTTTTGTTAAGGGTTCTAAGGTTAGTATATATGGACAATTATGTTGGTCTCTGGTTTAGGGCTGGTTCTAATGGGCAATACTTCTTTAATTTAGGTGTTATTCACCTTGATACTCATTGTTCTGTTGCTTTATAATATTCCCTTTAGGATTTCTTTCCTATGCAAGCCACATAGGTGGTGTTGATAAATTCTTTTCACATTTTGCTTTTCAGTGAAACTGCTTACACTTCCTTCTATCTTGATTGTTGATTCTGGGTTGGAAGTCTTTTTAAGTTCTCTGTCTCTTTCCAGTCCTTTTCTGTTGAAAAATCTGCTGATAGTCTAATTGCTGTTCCCTTATATGTTGTCCTTTTTTCTCTTGTATTTTTAATATTTTGACCTTAGCAATGGTTCTTGGCACCTTTATTACTGTGCCTTTGTGTAAGTCCATCTAGTATTATTTTCTTTGTAACTCTGGGCCTCTTGGATCAAAACTTCTGGTTCACTTCTCAGTGAGATAGTTTTCAGTGATTATTTCTTTGACTAGGTTTTCTATGCCTTTCTCTTTTTCTTCTTCTGAGATCCCCATGATACAGATGTTATTTCTCTTTAAGTTGTCCCAGAGAGCTCCTATACTTTCATTTTCATTTTTAATCAAAACTGTTTTGTCCTTGTGTTCTCCAGTATTAAGTTCATTAATTCTGTCCATTGCTTGTTTGCCTATGTAGACCCTCAATTGTATTTTTAAAATCAGCTACAGTATTTAACTCTGTATTTCTAATTGCCTGTTTTATTGTTGTTTTTTATATCCTCCATTATTTTGCTAAGTCCATCAGCATTACCGAGACTGTCCCCCTGAATTCCCCTTCTGTCATGCTCACCAACTTCAGTCATGGATTCTTTCAAGGATTCTTTCTTCTAGCATTTGTATTGTGTCCCTCTGTCTCATATTTTGTGTTTCAGTAAGGATATTCAACTGTTGTCTGTACTTGTTGTAGTAGTTGTGGGACTGGTACCAGTGAGAGTAGTGGTTTAAACAAGGATCAGGGCAATAGGCATCAAAGGATTACCACCATTATGGTCAGGAATTTGAGATTCCTGTTGCAAAGCATGTCTTTGTTTGGGGTGAGGGTGAGTGGCAGCAAGTATTCTAGATACCTCAGGCTGGGATAGAAGGTAGCAGGTTTATTGAATGTCTCAGCCTGGGATGGGAGGTGGCAGGTATCTCATATATCTCAGCCTGGACTCTAGTAGTTGTCTCTTCTATAAGGAATCAAGTGTTCTGATCCGATTCCAGCTACAATTGTTCTATGCTGAACCTGATTCAAGTCAGTCGGGCTCACTTTGTGCCCTTTTTAACTCTCCTGCAATGCACCCTCTGTCCTGGGTGCATGCACATGCACCCTTACTCTCTGCAGTGCCAAGTCTTGGAAGCTCCAGTGTTGGCATCTAAGTCAATAGTTGCAGAGGACTCAGCACCACAGCCACGTCCCCATCTTGTGTGCTGTGCTACCCCATTATTATTTTAATCAATGTTCACTTAAGAGTTTTTCTTTATCCCTTTTAGTCAGGTTGATGCTCCTATTGTGTAGGCAGATTTTTTTTCTTAGGGGTTTAGCTTTGTTTTGCCTCAGTTTTTTTGTACAAGTCTAGAGGTGGGTCAGGTGTCTTTACTCTGCCACCATATTTCCCTGTTTTGACTAGTTAAAATGAACCATCTTGACACAGAAGTGACAAAGGAAAAATACATTCCCTCAGCAAGGGAATATATATATCCAGCTAGCATTTCTCAAATATAAGCTCAAAATACAAGATCTTTCGAGAAACAGAAAGCTAGCCAAAATTCCTGACTGAAGCGGTGGGTCCTCTAGATGATTCAAATCTTTAAGAGAAGAATGAAGCCTTGACAATTTTATCTTCAGGAAGATAATGCAAAATCTTTTGGAATCCCATTTAATACTAACTTGGGTCTATATAATACAAGGGTGTGTGTGTATGTCTGTAACCTCACACATGGACCAAGAGAGACAGAACCAAGTTCATATTTGCAGAATGTATACATTAAATTGCTGAACTCTGTTCTGTAACTTCTGGTTCAGGTAAATTCCAAGGCAACAAAGAGGTCTACCCTTTGCTATCTGACTACTCCTGTGTTGTGGCAGCTAGGCCAGTGTGATTAAATGCACTGTAATTCTATGGCATAGGTAAAGTGATTAGATAGTAAGCTTTTAATAGTGAAAAATACATCAAACCAACATTGGTAATAATGCGCTTTAACATAGGCCTTTGGAGACTTTGATTTTGAAAATCTGAAATAAATGAAGGTCCTTATTTCAAAAAATCAGCTGTAGCAAACAGAATATAACATGAACATAAAAACATGCATTTTCCCAAGAATCAATAATTCAGAAATGTGAAACTCAACAAATATATGAAAAAAATATCAGGAAAAATGGATACTTTTTCTGCCCCGTTTTCTAAAATTACTTTCTATCCATTTCATTACTGTCACCATATCCTACAGTGGTTTTAATCATATCTGAACTGGTTAAGAAATCCTGATAACCTAAACCCAGTGGAAAGAAAACAGGAAAAAGCTGTTATGTGTCTAATATACAGTTTGCTTTACTTCGAACATCTTTTGTGCCCAAACTATTACGATCTTTAAAATTTATGAAATTTTCTCTAAGATCACTAAAATAAGAGCAAATAGCTTCACTTCATCCTGAAGTTGAAGGACTATAGTAATAGCTTTCATTTGTAAATGGGGATATATTCTATAACAACAAATCTTGATCATTTATTTTACTTGATATGTATTACTGCATTACAGGTGTCCCTTTCGAGCTATTAATAGTTTGTCTTAAGGAGTAGATTAGCAATGTGCTAGCAACAGTATTTGATACATGATACACATATCATTGCTGATGCCAAATAATGACAGAAGTTCTCACATCTTTAGAGAATGTTTTTACTTGAGAATTTCAAAGCAATCAATGTCTCACTTTCTGTAACTGAATAAACACCACAGTTATGAAACTGGATGGCAACAACTCGAATGGAGTGAACAAAAGATGGAGACACAGGATAAGCAACTTTAGTCTCAAGAGTACTAGAGAACCTACGATTTATCTCCTTTGGAAAATATACTCTATACAATGCAAAAAGTAAAGGGAAATTGTTTTAGAAAAGTTTCATAGGCATAATCTCAAGTGGTTAAAAAAATAAGGAAAAATCAAGAAATAGGGAGTATCTTAGCATATAATTTCTGCAAAAATATAAATTATTTAATAAAGAAGCTAAAACATGTTGCATTTAGATTTTAAATCTGCTGTCAATTGCAGTCACCCCTGTGTCAGGAGACAAACCATCCTGCCACTCAGCAGAGCACCTGCTCCCTCCCTCACCACTTCACCCTCCCCCAGAGATTCCAGTACAGCATATTAATTTAAAAAGTATCCCAATATAATGATTCAAATATAAAATGTTTTCCCTTTAAAGTATTTTCTAAATTTGGCCAAACTGATTATTTCATACAAAAATCCTGCCAAACAGCCACAATCCCTCCAGGATTTTTTTCTGCAAGTCCCTCTGACATCTGACATCCTTTGGCCTATCAGATCAATCAAAGCAATGACAATCCAGAAAGAGACCCTTCTCTCTCCCAAATATCCTTTTTCAAGGGTTAGAACCGATAAAAAAGTAAGAGTAAAAGCAAACAGAGATGTAGATCCTCAGCCATACAAAACATAGCAGCTTTCATACTTGACAATGGCTAAAATCTCATTCTAAGCAGATAATTTGCTGTTAAAGTTATCGCAAATTTGCTATTAAAAAATTCAAATAAAATATTTATGCAAGATTACAATGTAAGGGAAAATGCAGCAGCTACAATGTTTAAATTTATTCCACAATGAAATCAACAGTAACTTTGAAATGCAGATGTTGGTAAGGAGCCCTGGTCGGTGAAGACAATGGCCCCATGTGGCCAGGAGCTTGAGGGAGCACTCTGAGGACCAGATGCCATTTTCCTTCCTCCCAGAGCTGTGTCTACCTGAGAACCACAAGCTTAAGATGCTACTTAAGAATATTTGATTTCAACAATGAACTTAAAGTATATTCTTTTCACTTTTGCTTCAAATGATTAGCTTGAAGAGGATACAAAGGATTCACAAACGGGTTTATGTCCCAGGAGAAAAAGTATTATGACCAAATATATGTGATTCAAAAAATGTTATGATGACAAGTTTCAGGTATAAATCATTTTAAAAGAATCAATTTTTTTCATTTATATATAACCAATACATCTTATTTACATATATGACAAATTTTATTCAGCTTTCTTCATATAAAGGCTTTATTTTAAGTGGTATATAACTGTTACATACTGTTTCTATCCTCTTATTCACAGGCAGTTTTGATAATAGTTTATCTCTACACTGAGAACTGAATATAGTTAAAACATCTATGAATAACCCAGTGTTAACATCCTGTCTAGGGCCATATGGGTTATTC
>PVIJ01015555.1:18839-36126 GCA_004024925.1 Scalopus aquaticus
TATATATATATATATATATATATATATATATATATATATATATATATATATATATATATATTTAACTTTAAAAAGGTAGTACTTTAACCCTCAGACAACTGACAAATTTGGGCAACCAAAAAAAACCATCAAGAACATGTATTTTTGTCCATAGTCTCCAAAGGGTTAAAGTGCAGGAATTTCGCATAACCCGTTATATAAGGCACACTACTCTACTTTTTTCTTAAATGAAACTTTTCCTTTGGTTTCGTGTAATTTTTCGGTGAGTCTATCCTTTGTTTCTTCCATTTTCTCTGTGAGAAGCTCCTTTGTCTCCTCCATCCTATCCTGTAGATACTCCTTAACTGGAGGTGGTGTTGACATGTAGCCACGACTACGTAAATACTTCACAGTGAAAGAGGTTCCTCCCAAAGTCACCGTATACCGGGCAGGTGTTGCAATCTGAAGAAAGTAAATAGGGGCAGATCAATACCTGATGGTGACTATAATCTTAAGCAAACAACAATTTCAAATTCTTTATTACCAACAGTATAAATGATTATTATTTCACAAGGCTGAGTAGTTACATCCTACAGGCTTTCTCCTAATAGGGATGCTTTCTCTGTAAACTCCTAGAAATGTCTGTCACTTAGACACTGACCCAGGTCGCAGAATTTCACAATGGCAGCACTGAAGTCTGTCATCAGTGGGAATCAGATAGCGCTCAGGACCACTACCAACACAAACCCACAAACTTCGTATCTAGAGCTAAACCAGAAGCAGATGTTGAGAGGAGAGGAGGGCCAAATGTTTTTTTTTTTTTTACTAAATTTAGTTCAGCTTCACTTCCCAATCTCTTTCCTCTGACTTTTTCTGTTACCTTCTTATACTATCCACTCCCACTCCGGGTATGGAATCCCAATCGGGAACTTCCATGAGGCAAAAGAGATAGTATAAATGTTGCAGATATGCACAGGTTTAATTCTGACTGGAGACTGAAGGACCATAACTAAACAGTAGATACAGAGGGGAGAGGGGAGAGGGAAGGGGGAGAAAGAGGGAGGGAGGGAGGGAGAGAGAGCGCGAGAGAGAGCGCGCTGGAGAGGGGAGAGGGGAGAGGGGGGGGGGGAGAGAGAGAGAGAGAGAGAGAGAGAGAGAGAGAGAGAGAGAGAGAGAGAGAGAGAGAGAGAGACTGCATCACATTTTGAGGCTTTTGTTTTAAAATTCAGTCTCACAGAGGTGTGCTAGTACACCAAAACTCTTGGCAAGAGCTCTCTGTGCTCCTATATCCAATTTCACCCTCATTTTTCTCTTGAACTGATTACTCCAACCAAACTTTCTCCGTCATCATTCCACAAAACCTGCTTTTGTCACAGTCACAGTCACTGCAGGGACCAATCCACTAGAGCCATTTGGGCCAGTTTTTCCCACACAGCAGCCAGGCTTCCATGCCCCCAGTTCCCTCTACCTCTTGGGCTCTTGCCCTCTTCCCAGGCATGCTTGCTGGATCTTCCTTATGTCACCTACCTTTTGGTGGGACAGCATTCAGTCCCTGCACCCTTTCTTTTCTCCGCCTCCCTCATTCATTGGCAGTCTTGTTCAGTCATGTCTTGTGCTATCATACACTGGTTGATTCTTAAATTTAAATTTCCAGACTGAGCTTTTTCCAAGGTTTTCTGTGTAAATCACCACCTACTCATGTCTAAGAGAATCTCAAAGTATCATTTTTTCAAAATGACCTTTTAGCCAGTGGTCCCACACCAAACCTACTACTTCTCAAAGTTGTCTGCCTCTCAGGAAACGGCAACTCTATTCTTCAGTTCCTCAGGTCAAAACCTGGATAACAGCTTTCTCTTAAATAATTTTCAATCAAACTATTACAAAATCCTATCCTTCAAACAGAAACAATCACTTCTTCCCACCTCTCCTGTTATCACCTTGGTTCTGTGACTATCAGTTCTCACCCAGACCACTGACTAGCCTCCTGGCCCTCTAACAGGCTGTTCTCAATACAGCAGCCAAAATGATTTTGTTAAAACAAGTCAGATGTCGAACACTGCCCAGTGACTTTTTACCTCCTCAAAGTAAAGACCTCAAGATTGGCCTGATCTGGCCATATGGTCACCTCCTGCCTGCTCCTTCCAGTCACACTTTTCCCTCCAGGTATCCTGTAGACTCAAGCAGTTGGGTTTTTCCTGCTTGGAATGCTTTTCTCCCAAATAGCTACCTGTTAAACCCTATCACCTTCTCAGTGAGACCTTTCCTCTAAAATTGCAACCCTATCTGTGGGGAAAAAAATAAACAAAAGCCCAAATAACATCATAAATACTCCACTCTGCTGGTTTGTTCTATTTTTCCTAGTATTTACTGTCATCTAAATATGCCATTTGTGTGTGTGTGTTTAAAACTTTACATTCTTTGTCTCTCCACCAGAATGGAATACAAGCTCTGTGAGGGCAGGTATTTTGTGTTGTTTCATTTAGTTAACAATATTCCCAGTAACTAGAATAGCAGTCAATACATGGTAGGGGTGCAACAAATTTTTGCCTTGTGTATATCAAGAACAATGTGTGGGAGTTAATGATTACAATCTAGTCAGTGCCACAAGGTCATACTCACAGGTTATTCTATTTTCATTTTTGCCACACCTCATTATGGGACTTTGCCTTATTGTGGCAATGAATCTCATGATTTGTTGCTCTATGGGAGAAACTATAGGATACAGAATAAACTCAGGAGAATCCCCTCCACATTTCCCACCCCACAGAGGAACAGAGAGCAGGAAAAATAGCTACATGTGCCTACAAAGCACCAGGCATGGTTCTGAGTTCAGAGGTGTTCATAATCACATAAAGAAAACAAACATTAAAAAGTTATCAATAGAAGAGACTGTGATATAAATTCAAGTATCACACATGTTGTGGGAGCACGGGGTAAAGAGCAACTATAATTAAGGAAATAGTTTAAATCATGATCATGAAAATTTTATTTATTAAGGTTAGATTATACTCACTATGGCTAGAAACTTGATAACTTATGAATTTTATTATTTAATAAAATTTAATTACTAAATTTAATACTCAGCAATTAAGTTTTAGTCCTCAAGTCTATAATAATTAAGGAACTTTCCCCAAGATTTAGAGGCTACTAATGAGGATGACAGAATAAAACAATGTTATGTTTACTATAAAACTATAAGTATAAATATTCTTATACAATAGACACAAAATTAACATCTAGCTTCCAAATGCTTTCTACCTGTTTTTCGGGAAATGAAGCTTCATAGAACCTCCTAAGAATTTGTTAATTGAGAAAAATGAGATTAATGGCTAAATTCCACAATTTACAATGCGTTACCTCTTCTAAAATACAGACCCATAAATATAGAAACTACTTACTTAAAAAGAAGTCATGATCTGAATCCAGAGAACAGTTATTATAAAGACTACAAACTTCTAAAATGAAACATACATTTTCCAAAACATACAAAGTCAAGGTTTATCATATAAAACAAAGTCAAAATTTATTGACTTAACAAACTAAAAAGATGAACTATTATAATCTATATTGACATACATTAATGCAATATATTTTTAATATATAAACAACACACAGATAAATATATAAGTATATACAGTATAACATATAAGTAAAATTCTAACTTTCTCTGACAAGTCAGATAATGTGTGGCTCTTTGAAAATTTGGAAAATTTATATATTATCAATAGAAATGTCAAAAAGATGAAGTCTACTCTAGAAATTCATGGCTCACATTCATCTGATTACTTCATGTAATAAATGATCTATCTATTGTTAAGACACACTTCCTAAATCATTTTATTTGCACTTAAAAAGGAGCTAACATGGAGTTCTGTGGTGAACTGAGCAGCTCAGTGGTTAAGTGTAAGGAGTAATTTATAACAGTTTACCTACCTTAAACAAGGCATATGCTGTTAGTGCATTTCCACTCTGGGAATTTTTCAGAATATCTACTACACTGTCAGGTAATCCAAGGAGTTCTAGAAAAGGAATGACATTCACTCCTCTAAGGAAGAAACAGAAAATAATTTATATATACACAAACTTTGGAGGTAAATATTTTCAAAAGAATATCTGAAAACACCAAGGCCAAATTTTGTTTAAAAGTCGTTTCTGCATTATCAAGTACTTATTTTCACTCTAAAAGAACAACACAGACAACCATCATTGTGTTGTGCTGTCTTTACTGCTTGCAATTTCTGCTTTGTTTCTACACGCAGATATCCCTAACTAGCAAATTTAGAAAAATAGAGGCATTTACAGAGCAAAACTAATAGCTTCAAGTAAACTAAGAGAAAAGGATGAGAATCATTTACCTGATTTTAGTTTTCCTCAAACACCACTTCCTTACAATACTTCAACTGAAAATTCAAGACCTAAGATTTTTACCTCTAAAATGGCATGTCAAACTCTAGTATTGTAAAAACAAGTGATGTTGTAACACCACTTACTGCATTATTGTGCAAAGAATAAATGACTCTATGGGTTTGGTGAAATCATCAATTATTCTAAAAGGACCTTCTATTCTCAAAATTAAAGGCAGGTGAAGAAGCAACTGCCATAAATTGCAACAGATTTTTAGAGGTGGGTGAAAAGACAAAGTCTCTAATTTGAGCTATTAATTATTTTGTTGTTAATCTCCCTGATTATCAACATTTACTATCTTGCTCTCTCTCATTCTCTGGAGATTGTTCATTCTCTCTCTCTTATTATGCATAGTTTTGTATCTCTTCATCCTTAAATAAGAACAAGGTATTGTTCTGTGCTTCTTCTTTATAAACATAACATAATCATCAACTATATACAATATATACTATATACAATAGTATATAGTTAATAATATTATTATTTAACATTGACATTTTCTGAATGGTCCAGTGTGCTCATTGTTGATATCTTGTGAAGTCTCTATCTCTAGAAGTGCTCTTTTTGTTGCGGGCAGATTGTCTTTTTTGACATTGAGATTTTTTTGAAGTCTTCAGGTCATCTGTGTGGTAGAATATCCCTCAACATGGATTCATCTAATTATTTCCTCAAGATTAGATTAAAACTAAATATTTCTCAACAGGAAAACTGCACAGTTGATTCTGTGTTGGTTTCAGTGAATCACAACAGGGGTCACAAATGTCAGTTTTTTCCATTATTGGTGTCAGTGAGTTTGACTTGGTTGAGGCCAGGTCTAAGGTTGCTCCATTGTACATGTACTCTTTCTCTTTGTAATTAGGGAAGAAACTTGACCCATTATTAGTATGGTTGCTGTAAACGCCTAATTTATTTATAAAGTAAAAAAAATTTCTTTAAAAATTATTATTTTTAATATTAAAACAATATCAATATCTACTGCCAAGCGATACAGCTGATCAGCATCAAGGAAAATTACCTACTATCTAAAACAAGAGGAAACCAGATACCTAAAGGAATCTTTACAAAAGTTAAATTAAAAAATCAACTACAAGTCCAATCTTGTTTCTTCCACCTTTATTTCTTAAATTTTTTTTCCTAGATAAGAAGACATCTCATTAAAACAACACAGTATAAATGACAATCTGATTCTAATAGTAATACCTACTTTTTACTCTAAAGTTTCCACAGCCTGACAAACTGTGCTTCATAAACTACCCACATTTTGTCACTCTGACAATTAGTATTCCTGCATTCTAGGCACCACAGAGCAAAACGCCATCCTCTCTTTAGTTAACTCAGTGGTAAATACCTCACCTATTATTAAAATGTGACAAATAGCTATGGAAAATAATCTTTATCAGTTAAAGACATTAAAACGTTAAAAAACTATCAAAGCTTTTCGGTAACACAATCAAGAAAGTTAACATTCTGATTAAAAAGAAAGATAAAAAGCAAAAACTTACTTTATGGCTGCATAATAAAATGTTCCGAACCAAACACCAGAAGTTATTAGATGCACTGGAATCAAAACTTTTCCATACTGTCTAAATGTTTTTTTAAATCGTTGATAAAGACTAATAGATTTGTCTTGTAGAGGATCAGGTTCTTCCTTTTTTTCTGATGGCGTTCCTGAAGATGTGGCATTGGTTGATATAACCCTCTTGGATAAATTATCTTGCTCCCACGCTTTACAGTGAAGGACGCCTGGTAGGGATGGATGAGCCTCACATGGCTTCCTTTCCTTTGTAACACAGTGGGCACCAGACACATGCAACCATTGTTTTTGAGAGCCGTGAACCAACACTACTCTGGATTCAGCATTAAACAAAAATAATGGTCCCTTTATGTTTTGACAATGTCCAAAAAGACCAACTTTATGTGGTTCCAGGCATGTCCTATGTGCCAGGTGGGACACAGTCCTTGGTATATTCCATTGCATTTTGAAAATGAAGATGGATGGACTTCGGTTTCTCTAAAGACTAGATTAAAAAACAATTAGATTATACCTAGATTCCATTTTAAACAAATCCACTAAAAATCATTAACTATTAGGAAATAAAAGAATAGACACTGCTACCAGATCTACAAAAATTATTGTTAAGGTATATAGTTCTAGCACACACCTCACCCTGCTTTGTTACTTTGTGAGAAGATGGAAGAAGGAACTAGAGATAAGGTGCAGAGCCTGGCCTTCACAACTGCAGAAGCACACTCTAGGACAGAGAGGAATTTTCATAAGACTCAGTTCTCATGCTACTCCCATGATAACTGACTCTGCAGACTGAGAGATGGATTTTGGTGTTACATATAACATTAAAACTGGGTGCCTTTTTCATTAAACAGAATGTAGTGAGAGTTTTCCTTTATCTCTGCTAAAAATAATGTATCTCCTTCATTGCCTATAGCTCACCCACACAAGCTGTACATAACAAACCTTAACATCTGAAGGGCAAGACCAGCACTCAATGGACACCTGATACTGCCTCCTCAGGTTTAAATCCTCAGTTTGCTCTGAATAATTTCTTTAATACGTTTCTCTCTGAACTGCTTCAGAAAACTGGTTATATCAGTTGACATAATTAATCAATCCAATGATACTCATTATCTCAGAGGTAAGCCCATGGCCAAGGCATGAAGAAGCAGTAATACATGTGCAGGAAAGTTAGGAGACTCTCATGTAGCAGTCCTCAGCTGGAGAAGTAGGATGAGGTCAGAGTGGTCAATAAGTAGTAAAGGAATATGGAAACAGTGGGAACCAAAAAAAAAGAAAAGCCGAGTGAAAGGAATGGAGGGAAGGGGAGAATGAATAGGAACAAAAGCAGTAAGAAAGCAGCATGTTTATTCAAGTGTTGCTCTAGAGCAGCTATGTCCTGAAATTCCAACTCCATTAGGCAAAATGAATCAATTCATGTGATTCCTTTCTTCCCCCTAGATCCTTACCAAACATGTCCTGCTAAAGGTTATATGAGCATGTCTATTCCTCACAACCTGGAAGCCTAAGTTATTCAAGCAGTATTGGGACTACAACAGAGTGCATAAGGAATGAACTAATTTACATTCCATTCTTTTTTATTATTATTAATTTATTTTACATTGTTTACTTTCTTATCTCAAGTGTAGTAACCCTTGGGTTTCCGCCACCAGTTCACCTGTGCACTGTCACCACAGTCCCTAGTGTTCTTCTCATTCTCTTCCTCCCTCTCTCTCCCCCTGCAATATGTCTCTGATTCATAGTTGCTCATTTTTGTTTTGTTGTATTGTTCATTTTCATTTTTTATTTAATCTTATGATTTTTTTTCTTTCACTGCTCCCTTATTTGGTTCCCCTATATTTCTCCTATAAGTGAAACCATCTGATATTTTTCTTTCTCTTTCTGACTTATTTCTCTGAGCATAATCCCTTCTAGTTCCATCCATGTTGCTGCAAATGGCATGAGTTTATCTTTTTTGATTGCTGAATAGTTCTTATGTAGGAAACAAAAACCTGTTGCCTAAATAGAGAGTTGGAACAACAAATTACAAAGAGCAAGATATGGTTGTGTGAATTCAAGTTTTACTACTGGGGCCTCCCTTGTGGCACAGGGGTTAAATTCTCAGCGGTATAGGTCCTGGCCAGGGAGCTGGCCCAAGTGGTACAGCAGACCTCAGCACTATATTTCAATAGATCTGTCTGTTCTGCTCTCTACTCTATCTCTGATGAATCCTCTTACTCCGCCCCCACCCACCTCTGGCCTATACACCCCAGTTCTTGTATGCATAAATAAATTTATTTTTTTTTTTTTTACTAGCAGTAAATACTGTTTTGTCAAACAAAATCTTATTTGGAAGTCCAACACACAAAATAAATGAAAGCTCACTCCAGTCCCTGTGGCACAGTCACAGAAGCCCTAACCATGAAAACAAAATCGCAGTGTGGACAAATTTTCTGTAGATAATGATCCTTCTTCATCTAACTGTCATTTTACAGCAGGTCACTACTCAGGCACTAATTCTTTCTGAAGCCTGTGAGCCACACAAGCTACATTAAGAAATGTCACTGAAAATATATTGGATATTAGAATCTTCTTTTTTTTCCTTTGTGAACTCTATGGTCATAGAGTATATGGTCTATGGTCTATGGGCAAAGAGTTTGTCTTGACTCTTTACAAACATAGTGTAAAATATATGCTCAATAAAATTCAGTTTTGTGAACATTAATAATTAGTCACTTTTTAAAAGATCCAAATTATTTCCAATAGATATTTCTGAAAATGATATGCCATCTTCAATGTGGGAAATTTTAGGGATTTAATATACTGTAACAGAAAAGAAGAATGCCTTCAATATCCTCATGGTGGACACAGACTTCACACTGCCAAAGACAGAATCAATGAGCTTGAAAGTAATTCAACAGAAACTTCTCAAACTGAAATGCAAAGAGGGGAAACTCCCCCATACACACATAACAAAAAAGTCAAAAAAATATTCATGCACTATGGGATAATTTTAAAAGGCATACTATACACATAACAGGATTGCCAGAAGAAGAAATATTTGAAGTAGTAACAGCTGAACATTTTCCAAAATTACAAACTTGAAACCACATGACTAAGAAGCTCAAAGAATACCAAGAAAAATAACGATCTTAAGTCCATACCTAGGCATATCACATTCAAGCTGCAAAAAAACCTAAGACAATGAAAATCTTGACTAAAACTAGAAAAGACTGCTTTATCTATAGGACAAAAGGATAAGATTAGCACTGACTTCTCATCAGAATCTAGACAAAGAAAAGTTAACTTTTAAAGTGTTTCAAGGAGAACTATCAAACAAGAATTCTATAGCCAGCAAAATCATCCACCAAAAGTGGAAGAAAATAAAGACTATCAGAATGGGAGAAGATATTCACAATTACATATCTGACAAGGGGTTGATATCCAACATATATAAAGAACTCATACAGCTCAACAATAACAAAAACCTGGTTAAAAAATGGCCGAGAGGCTGAATATACACCCTCCCAAGAAGACACACAAATGGAGGAAGAGGTCTAGAGAGACTGAGCCACCACTTCAGACACCGCAGACTCCTCCTTCGGAGAGGTGGAGTAGGCTTACCCCTTGCTCCAGGCTTGCCTGGTGGTGGCAAATAAGATAAAGCACCAGCAGCCCACAACCCCAGGGGGTCAAGCTAAAGGGCCAACACAGATGACAGAGTTTACCACATATCGTCCACACACCAAGTAGAACTGGTGGACTTGGGTAAATAGTTCCATCAGAAACCAGGAGAGCCCTTGGCAGCTTGGCCGCTGTGTTTGTGGGATCTGGAGGTGGGCAGATTTGCACAGCACAGGAGATGGAGACACTGGCTTCAGCCGGCACCCTCAGAAGGGTATACAGGTAGTTGTTAAGCAACCGAAAAGGATGCCAAAGGCAAGTAAGAGGTCAGAGAGCCTCTTAAAGTCACCAATGCCCAAATGTGATTGAATCTACTGAGAGCAGGTGTAAATCGTGCCAAAGGAGATGCACAGCCCAATGCATATTTGTTACGGAAACAACTGCAAGAGCACCAGAGGTTAAATCCCATGAGAAGATGGGCTGCTGTGAAGGGGAAAGCTGGCACTCCAGGCCCCAGGCATGTGCCCTGCACCTGGAGGATCACTTGCTGCTGACCCTGGTCTAGGGGGAGGCCCTGTTTGCATCTGAATAGGACAAGGAACAAGGGACCCTTCCACAGGAGATGGGTGGGGACTGGGGGCCAGATGTGGAGCTTGCTATTCACTGGTCCCCAACCATTGTGCAAAGGGTTTTGGCCATAGTAGATAAAGGGCAGAGTGTACTCTGTTATATGGGATCCACAGAAGTTTCAGGGGCCTACTTTTTATACTGACAGCAAAGGAGGCCAGAGTACCAAGATGACTGCAGTGAGAGTACCCCTGGGGATTGGGCGATTACTTCCAAAGGAGTACATAGTATATGTGATGCCAATCCCAGAGTATGTCCTGGGGGTGGATGCAATACATGGCTTGGGGCTGCACACCACAGCCAAAAAGTCTCACCTTAGGGCACATGTGATACAGGCAGTGCTGCGCAGACTGCTGAGCAGCCGCTCATACAGCTGCCAGTCCCTGGTGAGTGACCGATACGAACAGTATCGGTTGCCAGGTGGCCACAAAGAGAATATGAGCACAATAGCAGAGCTGGAGAAGGTGGGCATCGTGCATACTACCCACAGCCCCTGTAACTTGCCCAGGTAGCCAGTGAAGAAGCGTAATGACTTTTGGTGTATAACAGTGGTCTACCGTGAGCTGAATAAAGTGGATCCCCTGTGGCACGCAGCAGTGCCTTCAGCGGCAGACTGGCATCGTCTGAGCCATGAACTGGGCACATATCACTTTGTAGCTGATCTAGCTAACACTTTCTTTTCCACTGCCCAAGCACCAGTGTCAGAACCAGTGTGCCTTCACGGGGAAAGGCCAGCAACGGACATTCACTGTGCATAGCCCTACTCTGTGCCATGGACTGGCGATAGCTGATTCGGTCCGGTGGGAGTGGCCATTGTCAGTGTGCTTGTGCCATTATACTGATGACATTTATTGACCAATGACTCTTGCTGATTTGGAAAAAGCTGTATCTCTCCTCTGAACACATCTGAAAACAAGTAGATTGGGTTAGTTGTGTTCTGTTGTATTCAGTTGCATTCTATTACAGTGTTTATTGTTTTCCCAGGTTATGGGTACAGTGTCCTGTACTCCTAACCAAGGGAACACTGCAGAAAATTGACACAGATTGTAAGGTGAAAAAAATCCCTAATGGGGTAGAGTGTGAGGAAAATGAATTAAAATCAGGCTATTTTTCACTCCCACAAAAGAGACAGCCCATACCTTGAAATGCTGCTTTCCACCATCCCAACATCAAAAAACAACTGATGGGCCTTACATTTGCAACAATGTACCAGTTACCTGGCTGTGGGCACTTAACAATATAAAGGCACTATAAAGGGGACAAGGTAGTTGAGTTACTACTCTGGCTCTCTGAGTTGTGGGTCTCTGCCAGCCTGTGTATAAAGTTAGGTTTCAGCATTAAAGGACTGCAAAATCCACTGAAAGGTCAAATTCTCTTTTTATCTGTCAAAGAAACTACATGGCCTGGGATGGTTGCACAACAAAGATGTAGACTCACACACACAGAAATACTACTCGGCTATAAAAAAGATAAAGCCTTGCAACAACATGGATGGACCTAGAAGGTATTATGCTAATGAAATAAGTCAGACATACACAAACAAAGTGTGATTTCACTGGTAGGAAAAAGACACAAGTTAACAAACAAAACAAAACAAAAACTCTTAGATTATAAGAATAGAGTGGTGGTTAACAGAGGAGGAGGGAGAAAGGGATGGATAAATGGAATAAAGGGAGTCAATGGTGCCACAGTAGGTGAAAACCAGACTTTTGGTGACCAGAATGCAATATACATAGCTGTTGAACTATAATGCCATACACCTGAAATTTACAGAATGTTATAAGCCAATGCTACTGCACTGAAAGTTAAAATTAAATAAAAAACCAAAACATTTATCAGAGAAACAAAAACTTTAGGGAATTCAAGAAACAATACAGAAACTAAGACCTACTAAAGAAAGGAAGAGCACCAGAAAAGAAATCAGTAAAGTTAAATATATTTTTATTCTTAGCTGATTTAAAGATAACAAAGTAGGGCCTCCCTGGTGGCACAACAGGTTAACACTTTGTGGTCCACTCACATATTAGTATGTGTTTTTTGTCACCAGTATCAGGTGGCCGCTCATGTATTAAAACGTGTTCATTTGGGCCTCCCCGGTGGCGCAGCGGTTTAAGCACTGCGCTGTGGAGCTGTCGGCAGCGGCGACGCAAGTTCGACGCCCGGCCGGGTAGAATCCCACATGGCGTGGCAGACCTCTCCTGCCTTGCCCGCTGCTCCCCTCAGCAGTGTCTTTCTGATCTGCCTGTTCTGCTACCCGCTCCGTCTGTGGTGAACCCTCTCGCCGCCCCACGCCTCCGGCCTGTACCCCAGCTTGTATGTATAAATAAAAAATAAATCTTAAAAAAAAAAAAAAGTGTTCATTTGGTCTCTAGTTTTTCACACCACGGTGGATTTATTTGGAACTATGAGGAGCTATTTCTTTGATCGTACTTAGTCTAGAAGCTTTACACTTTGCTTTGGTGAAAGTGTAAGGTGTTTTATGAAAGATATTACAGTTTTTTAATATCCAGTAGTTCAGGAGTTGTGTGTGTTTTATTGAATGCTTATACCATTCATGCAGTGGCACAGAAAATGGCCAGCTCCAAGGGCTGGTAAATTTAAAGGGCAACGGCACACAAAGTGTTAAAGGAACTTCTTGAAAAGGAAAAGAAATGGTACTAACAACAAGAAGATACACAAAAGAAAATAGTATCACAGGAAAACACAACTGTACAGTAAGAGAAACAGGCCAATCATTTAAAAGCAAGCATGAAAAGATGGAAGTAGTAAAATTAACTAATGCTACAATAACTAGTTCCAGGATACATTTAATACAGGTGTAAAAGAATACTGAAAATATAAACCGGAGGGAGGAAAGCAGCAAAAGTTATTTTTAATGTGGAAAAAAGGGACGATCTTGGGGTTCTGCTTCATCAGGATCTTCCTATATGTACCCAAGCCAAATTTCAGGGCCTCATTCCTTCCAAATCAAATCCCTCATTTTAATTACTCTTGTTATGTTGGGAATTCACTTTGCATTGCAATTCAGTCATTGCAGGATGAGAATCTAGTTATGGTTTTCAGCAATCTAACCTCTGCAGTTACAGGGAATAAGAGTTTGTTTAGGGCAGACATAAAAACGTTCAGCACATTTATGTCACGCTTTGGCTGGGAACTAGACCACCTGAGCATGACCATCCATTTCAATGCCACTTTCTCCAGCAGTTAGAAGCCAGTCTCATCATACTTGTTACATTGAACTAAATGTGTTAATTCATCAAGTGCATGACAATCCAGAACATTGTCTTTTATAAATATTGAGGAGGGGTACACAGTTGTGATATTTTGAGGATTGTTATTGCCACATCACACCACACACCAGCACTGCTTGCTCCTTAACACACGAAAAAGTCACTTACGACAAAAAATCAAATAACTGGGAATAAATCTAACAAAAGAAGCGAAAGACTTATACAAAGACTTATACATTGTCAATAGAAACAGAAGAAGACAGAAAGAAATGGAAAGACATCCCCTGCTCATGGATCAGAAGAATTAACATTATCAAAATGGTCATACTACTGAAACTAATTTACAGATTCAATGCTATTCCAATAAAAACCTCAATGACATACTTCAAAGAGATAGAACGCATACTGATGAAGTTCATTTGGAATAACAAAAAACCTTGAATAGCCAAAGCCCTTCTGATCAAAAAGGAGAATGGAGGTATCACCCTCCCAGACTTCAAAATGTACTACAAAGCCATAATAATTAAGACTGCATGATACTGGAACAAAAATAGACACACAGATCAATGGAATTGAATAGAGAACCCAGAAATCAACCCACATACATATGGACAATTAAAAGGTGCAAAGAATATTCAGTGGAACAAGGACAGTTTGTTCAACAAATGGTGCTGGGAAAACTGGACAACTACATGCAGAAAAATGAAACTAGACTACCCCCTCACACCATGCATGAAAATCAATTAAAAATGGATAAGAGACTTGGACATAAGACCTGAAACCACAAAATATACAGAAGAAAACATAGGCAAAACAATACATGACATCCACCTTACTAACATTTTCAAAGACACACTCCCCATTTTCAAGACATATAGTGAAGGAAAAGATAAATAGCTGGGATTACATCAAACTAAAAAGCTTCTGTACAGCAAAAGAAACATTAATCAAAACAAAGAAACAGCCTACAGACTGGGAAAAAATTTTTGCACTCCATACAACAGACAAGGGACTGATCACAAAAATTTACAAAGAACTCACACAACTCAACAAAAACAAAGCAAAAAATCCAGTCAAAAAATGGGCAGAAGAACTTTGAACAGACACTTCTCCAAAGAAGAAAGCAGATGGCCAATAGGCATATGAATAAAACGTTCAACACCCCTCATAATCAGGGAAATGCAAATAAAAACCACAATGAGATACCACCTGAAACCAGCAAGAATGGCACATATTAAAAAAACAGGGAACAACAAATGTTGACAAGGATGTGGAGAAAAAGGAACTCTCCTACACTGCTGGTGGGAATGCAAATTAGTCCAACCACTGTGGAAAGCTGTATGGCGGTTCCCAAATTGCTAAAAATGGAGCCTCTATGAGACCCAGTAATACCACTTCTGGGAATCTACCCAAAGGATACAAAAACATTAATCCAAAAAGAGATATGCACCGGCATGTTTATTGCAGCATTGTTTACAATAGCTAAAATATGGAAACAACCCAGATGCCCAAAAATAGATGATTGGATCAAAAAGATGTAGTGTATATATACACAATGGAATACTATTCACCATTCAAAAAGATAAACATATGCAATTCGCAGCAATATGGATGGAGCTAGAGGGGATAATGCTCAGTGAAATAAGTCAGAAAGAAAGAGAAAAATATTGAATGGTTTCACTTATAACCAGAATATAGGCGAACCAAACAAGAAAGAGACATCCGGCAAGGGAAAGGGAGGATAAGGGCTAAAAAAGGATTAGAGGAGAGCACAAGGGACTACAGTGGTGGTTCATGGGTTAATTGGAGGTGGGTAACCTATGGGGATTACACAATATGTAAAAAATATGAATTAAAAAAAAAGTCACTCATGCTTTTAAGTCTAATCAGCTTAGGGAAAACACTTCAGAATCTCATAGCCCACTCAGAAAATTCATCCTTGAGATTCTCCTCCTCTAGAACTGTTCTCAGATTCAAACTTTGAATCAGAGGTCTCCAGACATACAACTGGTGGGCAAAATGTAAATACATGTATCTGTTCATCTTTAAATTTATCTATGTTTAGATAAATAGACGCAGCTGCCTGTTAGAAATCTATATTATTATTTACCTAAACAGACAGGCAGATGTAGAGAGAGAAGAACTGGTGTTAAGGAACTGGCTCATGCAACTGTGAGGGCTATCAAAGTGACATCAGCAGGCCAATTTGCAGACTGGGAACGTGGAAATCGATGCTGTGTTGGGGAAGATTTTTTTCTGCTCCAGACACCTCAGTTTGGAATACAGGCCTTCACTTGGTTGTATGAGGCACACCCACATTGATGATCATCGCCTTTATGCAGGGCCAATTGATTATATATGTTATCAACACCTTCAAAATACCACCACGACATCTAGATTAGTATTCAATTAAATAACACAGTATAATACAGCCTGGTCAAACTCAGATATAAAACAAACCATGACACATAATAAACTCAACCAAATGGTTCTTCAACTACAGGAGAGCCCGTTTAAAGAAACTATGTTATGTGTTCCAAAATAGCAGTAAACCTTTGATGAGTGCACTGAAAGAAGAGTCTGGAGAAGCAACCCTTTCATAAAGCCCTCTCTGCCCTACCTACAAGAACACCATCACTCTTAGGAAGCTATCACTTTCTGTCCATATTTTTAGAAGTTTGTGTTCAAAAATGTGATCTTCAACCCCACACCAGAAATCACACTTTCAAATTACACCTGGTTACTGTCAAAGAGCGCATTTCTTAGAGAAGGACATAAAAAGAGGAATGGCATCTATGGAATCTGTTGCCAGCTTTACTGTGACCAGAAAATGTACAAGCTGCTATTTCATCTTCTCTCACTGACCAAAGTATAACCCAAACCAAGAGAACAGGCTTTGTACATGGGCAAATAATGAGCCAAATGAACAAAATTGTACATGAATAAGTTTAACATATGTCTTTAAATAACCTGTCATGTCCTTTAAAAAAGAAAATTTTCAAAACCTTCCTCGGTGACGTCTACATTCACTGAGCACTTGACCCATGCCAGGCACTTTTCAAGTATCTGATTAAATCACTGAACAAAATAATGATTCCTAAGTGGAGCTCATATTGTGACAAGGTAACTTCTCCATCCAGCTATTCTCTCTGATGACAAGAACCCAGACATGAGGTAGCCAAAATCTACGTGCCAGACAAGTTCTAGTTCCAAATCAGGTCTGTTAACCGGCACCGTTTCTTTACTAGCAGAGTCTGTATCTAAGATGCAGCGCCCGAGTTTCAGTATACAGCAGGCGACTTGACACGCCACTGGCAATCCCGGGGAACAAACCTCTCACACAAGTCCAGCCGAACCCAGAACACTACACACTGAGGAGCTCCTCCAGATGGGACAGATGCGAACCGACCCCCGCCCCTACCCCCAGGGAGATAAATGGCGCTGTTTCCAAATAAAGAGGTAGGGGAAGACCCACCTGGCCCGCAGCAGAATATGCAAGAGGTTGCTTATTTTTAAAACCACTACCAGGGCAGGGGGCGGGGAGGGGCAGGGGCCGACACAGGCCCCCTGCTCAGCAGTCTTCCCGCTAGGGAGGGGCAGAAGTGAAGGGCACAGCGCAGGAAGCTAAGAAACAGTTACAGAGGCACAGGGCCCCACACGCAAGGGCGGAGGTCACGACCTCTCGCGGTACTGGGCGCGGGGCACAGCTGAGCATGGACGCGCCACGCTTCGCCTCGGCCAGTCCCAGGAGCTGTCCCCGCCGGCCACTTGCGAGCTTCGCGCCAGAGTCAACTCCCCAGCGTGCGCCGGGCTGAAGGTGCCCTCGGGCCTCCCGCTGCCCCCTGGAGATCTCGGGCCCAGGCTACCTCTCAGGACTGTACGGCCGCCACCGCGGGGGCCGGACGACGGCTCC
>PVIJ01015556.1:0-36019 GCA_004024925.1 Scalopus aquaticus
TAAAAAAAAAGAAATAATTACAGATTCAAGGAAAGTTGTAAGGAGAGTTCAGAGGTGTGTGTGCGCTTCATCTGGTGGGCTGCGATGGTCACAGTTACGTAAAATATAGTAGAATACCAGACCAGGAAGTTGCTCTGCTACGGGGTGTGTGTGTTTCCATCATTTGTATAGTTTCTTGTAGTCACCACTGAAATCAATATACAGAAATACTCCATTTTACTTCCTCATTCTGCTTCTTTGAGGTCACACACACACCCCTCTCCACCACTACTCTTACACACATGAAGCCACAAATCTGTTTTCCATTGCTATAATTTTGTCATTCCCAGAATTATCCAAATGGAATCACACGGTCTGTGACCTTTTGATGCTGAGCTCCCTCCACGCCCCCTGCCTCTCACTCAGCACAATGCCTTTGATACCCACGCATGTTTTGCATGGATTAAAAGTTTGTCTGCATAATCATCCTCTTATAGCTTGTCATTTCAGTTTTGATTTCACAGTCCCCGTTTTTTAAGTGATTGTTTACTTTTCAGAGTAAACACTTGCTCTCTGATGTCAGAGTTTTAGTTGTCATTTGTGTGAGAGGACGTTTGTAAGTATCTTTTTTCATCTGGGTTGTCACCAGAAGCTTATAATCCCTTTGAAAATAAATGTATTTATTAATGTCCAGGAAGATGTTTTCTGATTACTTGTAAGCATATTAAATGCGATCACAGTCTACTAAAATGTGAATAGTGCTTGTTGGTGCCTGGTAACTCTGCAATTTCTGGGGCTACTTTCCTCTATATTTTTGTGATTAAAGTGTGTAACTCAAAAATCATGAAGTACCAATACAAAATGTAAAAGATACAAAAACCAATATAAAAAAAGAAATTAAAAAAAAATTATGAAGTAATTTTGACTTCCAGTTTCTCTGTAGCCTTGAACACTTTCAGCCCATTTCTGGTGCTGATAGGAATTTCCTTTTTTGGTTTTAGATTCTGGAAGCAAAGATGCATTATAATATAGCTGTAAAACAGAAAGCATAAATGCCCTTTCTCCAGGAAGTTCAGATATTTGGAAGTGAGAGTTCAGAAGTACAAAGTTGAGTTTCTGTTTTGAAGCTCTCATTTTGTTGAGAGCACCCTGGAGCTTCAGTTTGAACTCTTAAAGTTTCTTTAAGGAGGTAAATCTTTCCTTTTCAATCTCACCCTGGGCAGCTGTTACCATTCCCTGGAAACGCCTGATTGACTAACGTTAATGCTAAGTGGTCAAGACACTTTTGATTTAGATATATTCAGATTTGAATTACAAGTGAGTACTTTCCCAGGCAAAATCAAGCTATAAAAGGGTGTTGAATTACATGGCCAATCTCTACAAACCCATTTAACTGAGAAAATACTCAGTTATTACATAATTCTTCTGATAGTACATAATATAACTGTGTAATCTAATACAGTGCCGTTTTAGAAGAAAAAGTTGATCAGCTTTGTGATTGGGGGATAAACAAGATACCAAAAGTATCAATATTCTAGAGACCTGCTAACCATATTTCACTTGTTTCTCTGGTTCTCAGAGAGTTGGCTCCCAAATTGTACGCCTAATCCTAATCACAGCAGTAATAAAGATCCAGGGGATAACCATTGATCATCCTTCAGATTTGAGAAGTTACTGTTTAAAAGCACTGCCCCTCATTTTATCTCCTTCTTATGACAATCCACGTTAAAGAGGAGGAGACTGAAAAGAAGAAATAACATAAATGAAAACAAAAACAAACAAGCAAAAGAGGTTGAGGCTGAAGCTTAGACTTATGAGATGACCCCTCCCCGAGGTTGTACAGGCCCAAAGGAGCAGACCTGGGGTTCCAGCCTTCAGGGCACCCAGGCGCTTACCTTCACTATCTTTAACCCCTGGCCCAGTGGCTGCAGCAGTACATCCTGGAAGCAATAGTCCCGCAAGAACCTGCAGATTCTCTGCCAGGCTTCCTGCACTGCCTCCTTCCAGGCTTCCTGGGGCTGGAGGCTCTGCTGCACGAAAGTTTCCAGGCTGTCTGACGGGGTTTCATACAGGCGCTGGGAGGCCTCCATCTCCAATGAGTCCTGTCTGCTTCTGCCCAGTCCTTTGAAGTGGTCACCTGCTTCCTGGCCTTTCTCCAGCGGCATTTTGCTCCTCCTTCCCTGGGCTGTCTTTCTTATTTTGTTTGAATGGAAACTGAAACTGAATTTCCTGACCTTCAATTTTCCTCTTTCAGTGTAGGCAGCCAGGAAAAAACACTGGGATGTGGGGCCACGTGTCCCTTTGGATCTCCCCCAGACTCTTATCTAGGAATTTCCCGATGCCCTGAAGTTGAGGTCTCCCCATGTTCCATTTCCAGCTGCATGGAGAGGAGCCCCCCAATAGCAACTGCATCTTCTCAGCCCCTGGGGCTGAGGGACTGATGTGCAGATGAGAGTGTTGGGAGGCTTAGGCTGAAGCCTAGGATCTGTTACAGGGCAACCCCAATATGCAGTCCTCAGTGTCTGGATCTCTTTGGTCTGGGGTGGGGGTGGGTCCATAAAACCTGTTTGGGGTTTGTTTGGGACATCCTTTCCCCCCAACAGACCCTGGGGGCTAGATTAACTAAGCTCTTTATTTTCTTACTTTTTAGTTTTCTTACATCATTGTTCATTTTTGTACAATATTTGATTTCTCCCCTCAGGTGTAGTCCCCATAAATCTCCCACCACCAATTCACCTGTGTGCTTCCCTCCCCTTTTTTGACCCCTCTCCCTGCTGCGTGCCTCAGATCTATAGCTGACCTGCCAGTTTTGTCTTTTTTCTGACACTTTGTTCAGCTTCCCTATATTCCTTCTGTAAGTGAAACCATCCTATAGTTTTCTTTTTCCTTCTGACTTATTCCGCTGTAAGCTCTTTATTTTCTAAGAGCAAAGGTGTATACCTCCTTTATTTGATATTTTGTTCCTTGTATTTGGGTAAACATCTTCCTCATCCCCAATAACTCCAAACCTAATAATTCAGGCAGCAATTAAAAAGGCAAAACATGTTTATTTCCTATCAAGCAATTACACAAACTTAGGTAGAACGTAAAATGTGCTCCAAGTGAGTTATAGGGTAAGAGGATCGCTTCTAGGGTCATTACAGCATAGGAAAAAACCTCAGAGGAAGAAGGGGGGCTCCTGAGACAGGCCCAGAAAATTCCAAAGGAGATTCCCAGACACTTTTTGGACTAAGAGAAAATTCCAGACACTCCCTGGACTAAGGTCAGTGAAGGACTAACAGGACATTCCTGGACAAGGACAACAAAGAAAAAAGGACTCTAAGCTAATGTCTGTGTAATTCTGGGCACACAGACATTAAGGCAGAGTGAGTGAGAGCACTGAGAACTAACCAAGCACAAAGAGACTAACGGCGCCTTAGAATAATTAGAGAAAAAAGGTATGTATTCTCTGAGGCACAGCTTCATTACTGCGTCTTTGCTTCTCTCTGGTTCCGTGGGCCTGGGAGTCCTACTTTATTTCTGTTTCTTTTCTCCTTAATAAGTCCCCCCTCCCCCCATCTATTTCTCTAAACAAATGTGTCTCTTTTCACTTGCTTACTTGAGAGTCAGTGAAGTTCCTGCTGTGGCTTGGTTAGGACTCAGCGCCTGGCTGGGAAACTAGACCTGAAAACCTGAAATTATGGTCACACAAGGCGGGATAAAAGTTCGTTTATGTTCCTATAAGGGGCTACTTGCTAGACTGTCCATGGACTTTTCAGTGGAAACTTTGCAGGCAAGAAGAAATAGCAAGAGATACTTAAAATGCTCAAAGAAAAAAATACCCTGTCTAGAATACTTTCTCTTACAAGACCTTCATTCTTGACAAGAGAAAGGGTAAGGAGCTTCACTGACTAGCAGAAATTAAAAGGATATATACTACCAGGGAATTTTACCTACGAGTAAGGACAGATCAATAAAATAGAGAATAAGGAAACGATAGCCTTAAATGAGGAGCTAGAGCAAAAGTTATATGTTCTATAATGTTTACTGCAGCGCAATGAGAACATGGAAACAACTTAAGTGCCTACTGACAGAGGGCAGATGAAGATGTTTTATATGCACATAGCACAGCAGGGGTGCTGGAAGGGACTATGACAGGAGCAGCAGGGGACCCGGTGAGCTGTGCTTGGTCTCAGACAAAGGACACACAGAGGTCACCACTCCAGCAGATTCCAGGACTGCTAAGGGCCTGGGGAGTTTTGCTTCCTCCTGCATTTCCTCCATAGTGGATTAAGATATGGGGGCAGGTGAGAGAGGAGGAGAAGCAGGCTGGAGACACAGCTGGTAGAAGTAGGCTGGAGACACAGCTGTGCCTGCAGCTGGAGAGGGCTCACACACACCCTGGGGTGGGAAGGTGGGGTGTTCTCAGCTGCCAGGTCACACACTGTGTATCCTGTCACTCCCTCCTTTATCTGTGTATTAATCTGGGTTGGTCTCTGCTCCTGCCTGGGGCGGTGGGTGACATCTGTTTTCCCCTATACCCAGGGGTAACGCAGACCTCGGGGAGCCATGATCTGGGACCAGCTCATCAACCCAGACTCAGCCTGCTCCTTGGGGACAATGGGAGCTCAAGCAAGTGTTGCTCTCATGACCCAGAAGAGGCTGGGGGTGCTCAGGACATGTATAGAAAATCCTGGGGTGGGATCTTCCCTGATCCTCAAACCTGCTTTACTCATGCAAATGGCTCCCCAGGACTGAGGAACATTGTCTGATTTATTTGTTTTGTATTTCTAAGAGAGGGCATTAGGGGCATGGAAGCTACTTCACTGCCCATTTGCCAGATGGTTGGATCAAGAAGATGTGGTTATCCACACTGTGGAGTATTATACAACCATAAGCAAGGATGAGAACACTCATTTTCAACAAAATAGAGGGAATTTGAGAGAAAGTTATATGTGGTAAAGTAGGTCAAAGTGATAAAACAAACGATATTTACATAGTAAATGATTCAATAATGTAAAACACATTCAAAACCCAGTGGACATCAGTAAACCCCCTGAGGGACCGACCTGAGGCTAAGAAGGAGGAGGAGGGAAAGGGACAAAGGGGCATAAGCAATGGTGGGCACAAAGGGGAGAAAAAAGACAAATAAGAGAGAAAAAGACAGAGTGGGAGGTAGTTTGGTGATTTGTGAAGGCCTAACTCAGATGGACCCAGGTTTATATTCTGGCCCTCTCACCAGCTGTGTGACCGTGGGCAAGTCACTTCACCTCTCTGAGCCTCTGGCTCCCACAATGAGACTAGTAATCCCTGCTGAGGTGGGTAGTGGTGGTGATGAACAATGACGGGCCTTGGTGACCTTGAAATAGAAATAGAGGGTACTTAATAAATGTCACTTCCCTGATCCTTGGTCCTAAAATTTTACTGTATTTGTAAAATTTCTACTTGACAGATTAAAAACATATTTTCCACTGACAAATAGAATTATATTTGCTTGTCTGTATTTTAATAAAGCCATATGAACATAATTCACACCTGACGCAATATTTCAACTTTTTTAATGTCCTTCAAACTGACTGGAAATGATAAATATGGTAAAGGAACTTCAATCAAACGTTCTTAGGAAAACCAGGTTCTTTGCGTTTCTCACGGGTGCTGATGGTGAAGACCCAGGAGTGGTGCTCACTCCATTTCTCCCTCCTCCCAGCTCTGAGCGGGGTCCCCAGCATCTTGGCTGGACAAGTACCAGGGATAAGACTGGTTTGTTTTGAATTCTTGTGGCAGAAGGAAGCAGGAGGAGGGCTAGTGGACAGGCCCGAGGGAAGGCAGAGGAAAGCTGGGGAAGGGAGGGGACAGCAGGTGTCCGTCTCTGCTCGGCAGAGATCAGCAGAGCCAGAAACTGAGGGACCTGATGGCAGAGGGCAGCGAGGCCGGAGCTCTGCAGGCCCTGGCTGTGCACTGGCACAGAGCCCTCACTGCCCTGGCCTCGAGGGCTGGGGACATGGTGGTGGCAGCAGAGCTGGACACGGGCAGATGGAGCCGAACATGAAGATGTGTCTCTGAGTCTGCAAGACCCAGAGGCCCCGCTCCCGGAAGCCTGGCAGGAGGAGAGGACCTCCTGGTCCTGGTCCCCTCGTGGTTTGGACACGAGGGGTCTTCGGTCCTGTTAAGGTGACCTTGTCTACCTCCCTCCCCTGCTGGGGACACCAGCACAGGCAGGCACCTTCCTAGCTTCTCTGCTCACCTTTGTCCCAGCCTTTAAGACTCAGTCTTCCAAATGCCTTGTGACGCTGTCACTTGCCTTCTCCTCCACTAGATGCTGCTCTACGCCCACCTAAGACAGTTGCCACCTCTGATTCAAGGGTCCCAGTGTCCACGGGACAGAGAGGTGATCTGGTCAGCCATACTCGTTTTCCACGTGGGGATTGGGGCCGGGAGTGTTTACCAGGCTCTTTGACAGTGTTAACTCCAAACGCGGGGGCTCAGCGTGTCCCAGGCTCTTTACATGGACCAGCTTTTGTGATCCTCCTGAGCTCTCGGAAGTGAGTTCCCGTTACTTGTGAGGCAGCTGAGTCCCAGAGAGATTGTGTGTTGCCCAGAGTCACAAAGCACACAAGTGCAAGAGCCAGGATTTGAACCCAGATCCCCAGCTTCCCCGTTCAGAGACTTGACCACTCCGCTGTCCTGCTGTGCAAGGCAGATGCTGACGCTGGAGCAGTTATGATGTGCTGGGTACAGGATGAGGCCCAGAGAACACAGAGATGAACAAGACAGACCCGTTCTCTGGGTGGTTCGTCCTGGGCCCTGTCCCCTGGGAACCTTGGAGGCAGCACTAGCTTATCTCTAGTACCAATCACAGAGCGTCGCACACAGTAGGGCCTCAGTTAACGCTTAGTGAATGAATGAACTGCTGCAGTCATACAATAAGCACTTGAGTCTGGCTACTTTTTGCTGTCTGTTGGAGGGAAGGTGGAGGTCAGAGGAAGCCCTGGGACCTCGTATTTGTCTCATCAACGAGCTGCTAAGGGTCCCCGAGTTTGGGCCTGTTGACTCAGCTACAGCAGGCCATCCCAAAGGCCCCTTGGTTCTGCAATGATGGGGTCCCAAAGGCCTTCGGGGATGGTAGTTCAGGGTTCTCCTCCTCAGGGGTCCATGCTCCTTAGCATTTATTGAGAGCTTAGTGTATGCCGGACATGGCGTCCAGCCCTTCCTAGCTTTCTGTCATCATAATCCTAAGGGGTAGTAGTAGTATTACTGCTATCCCTATTTCATACATGAGAAGTCAAAACACAGAAAGTGACAAGTTCAAGTTCACGTGATTTACACATGACAGAGGGAGAATTTAAATGCAGGCCTTCCGGTACTGCACAGCAATCGTGACCACGAGGTTTACTGAGTCCTTTAAATAAAGTGCATTTTTATCGTAAGCTCAAACTTTAATTCATAAGATGTCTTTAAAAACGTGTTATAAAGACAGCAGGGGAGGGGGATGGATCTAAATAGAGGAGGGAGGAGCACAGGGACTGTGGTGATGGTGATGTGGTGGTGGGAGATTTATGGGGACCACAGCTGAGCAGAGAAGTCAAATATTGCACAAAAATGAACAACAATGTAACAAAATAAAAAAGTTTAATAAAAAAAACACTCCCCGTGAATATTCAGTATTTGACTAAGCCGAATGCTGCATTCCTGGCTTACTGAAAAGCCTATGGCAAGACAGTACCTTGTTCACAAGATTATTGTTCCAGGTCATTATGTAACAGGGTGGGCCCCAGGAAAAGGGGATGTTCCGGGTTCACTCCCCACCCAAGGGAGGGTGGAGCTGAGCAGGGGGCGAGAAGAAGCTGGAGAGGAGACTGGAGAAGGAAGGAAGCAGGATGAGAGCAAGAAGGAGCCCTGGAAGAGGCACGTGGAGCAGAGAGATGCGTAAAGAAGCTGCTCTTGGTTCTTGGTCCTGGACTGGTTGAGACAGAGGTGAGTGGGAGACCCGTGGGGAGGTTAACAATGGCAGCTTTTATCTTGATTTTGCTTTTGCTCTTTCCCTCCCAGACTTGTCTGGCTGTTTCTGACCATTTTCTATAGGTCCCTGCTGGAAGGTGGTTTAGACTAGTGGCAGGCTTTTGGGATTGCTTTGGGCCAATGCCATTTGGGTGGACTTTTGGGTGCTTGAGGGGATGGGTAACTTTGGGTCCTTGATTTGGAAACTAATATTCTTTGTCTTTTCTATATTGCACACTAATTGTATTAAAGTTTCTTTCCATTAAGGGTCTTAGATGTTTTGTCTCGATGTGGCAGATAGCAGAACCTATTTAGGGCAGGTAGGTTTGGAGGTTCTGGGATGCCCCTCTCCCTGCTCTGTAACACTTACACAGAACAAAGTTTAGTAAATGCCATGGCGCACAGTAAAGGCACAGTCTCAAGTTCAGTTCACTTGGGCTCCTGCACACCCTAATGCTAACTAAGGCGGCGCAGGTGTACCCTGACAGACACAGCAGACCTAGTCCTGAAATTAGCAGCCCTGTTTGCCTGAGATGGGGGACTTTCTACTGACTTGGGTTTTCAACGCTGAGGTCCTAGGCAAACTGGCAACAAGTGCATCTCCCTACTGGAAAGGTGGAGCTTTATCAGATCCTTGCCAATTGGATGGTGCTTGCCCTCCAGCTCACCTGGCGCTGTACGTGAGATCCAATAATCAGACCCTTGGTTCAAATGTTGGTCCTAGTTGATGTGGTCATCTGGTTGACCAGATGGCCTGCATCTGTCTCCCCCTGGTCACTGCAGCCCCTTTGGCTCTGCCCTACCCTACAGTCAAAGGAGACTTTAAGCATGTTAATTTGATGTTGAGAACCTCCCTTCCAGGGGCTGAAAATCCTTCAAGGATTCCCCAGTGTTCCATTTATTTATCATCCAATGAGCTGATAAATTGGTACCATTGAATAGTACCAACTGGACACATTCACTAGGATCAACATTTGAACCAAGAGCTAAATTATTCAAGGTCCTGGCAAGAGGAAGCTGATCTGGAATAGAAAAGAATCTGTTCCTACCTGAAGTATCAGGAGTAAAAAGAAAGAAATTGGGAAGCCCCACAAGACGAGGTTTGACTTCTGTCTGCATCTTGCGTGGATATTATGTCATGGTTTTCGCTCTGTCTTCATGTTCATCGTTCTCTCCCAGGCCACAGGGCCTTTGCTTACACTCTTCCATCTACCCCCATCCTGCCAACTGAGGCATCTTCATCTTTTGGATCCTAGCTCAGGGGGGTTTCCCTTGGGGAAGGCTTCCCTGATTGCACGGGGCACACACAGCTCTCAGTGCACCTGAGCGCCTCCCCTTCATGGCTCACAAGTTTACATTTTTGTGTGTGTGCACTCGATTCATTCTCATCTCCCCCAAGACTGTAAGCTCCTTGAAGGCATGACTGTGTCTCTTTGCTCTACATTGTACTCCCAGTTGTACCCCCAGGCTGATATATAAATAGATAGTAGATGCAGATGTATCTACTAATTAGACACTCACTAAATATGTTATTGGAATAAAGGCTGAAGACTAAGTGTTTGATATATGTGAGAGATTTTTGGAGGCAGGGGCTAGAAAGTTAACAGTATATTTCTTGTTGGATCAGCTGGAGCTCTAACTTCCTTCTGGTTCTGCACAAAAGGTTAGTTTTCAAGGGACATGGTCTTAGATCTTGGATATTTGGGGACCTGGAGATTGGGGGTGTGGAGAATGGAAGGATAGCAAAAATTTCTAAATTTGGTTGTAAGGACAAGAAACACCAAATTCACCCACTATATTATCATTTCGTTAAAGAAGGTCCATTTTAACACATAAAGAACAAGAAGGGCATAACTTCAGAAAAGACCATAGTCCTTCCTGGGGCGGGGATGACTCTTCCACAGAGGATGTTGTTTCAGAAAACTTTTGAAAGAAAACATCTGCCACTGGTTTATGAATTTGAATCTTGTTTCCCAGCCCCACTAAGCTGTGTAACCTTTGGTAAGCAACTCCACCTCTCTGCACCTCACCGCCTCCTTTTTTGGGGTTGGTTTGAGGATTCAAAGATTTAACCTGCTTAAAGCCCTCAGCAGGCTCCACAAATGACGGAGACTAGAGGGTTTAGCGTCACCATTATTCACCAGGGACAACAGCGCCACCTAGTGTCCCTCGGCAGGGATATAGACAATAGCAATTCGAAGCACCCACTCCTCAGGCAGAGTGGGGATCGTGTCTTTGGCCAAATCTGAGGCAGAAGCAGTGAGAAAAGCCATAAATATTCATGGCATCATTTAAAGCTCAGGCCTGTCTGTCTCCCTGAGAATAAAGTTTGTTCCTTAGGAGCTACTGTCCAAGCTGTCAGGCCTGGAAGAGGAGAGAAAATGAAATCTCCCTGGCCTCCCCCTATCTTGGGGGCTGCTTTATTTGGGGAGGGGGAGCTGTCTTTCCATGGTGGTTGAAAGGGCAGTGGGGGTGTTGGCACTGCAAACCACTGGGGCTGGGGCTGGGGCTGGGGCTGGGGTTGGGAGTGGGGTGCTGTTAGCCACAACCCTCCCTGCCTCTTGCTTTCCTGTGAGGTTTGGAGATGAAGAAGGGGACAGTAAACTGAAGGTGGTCACAAAACAGGGACAAATGTAAGCTCTGCATGCTCCCCGATAAGGGTCTTGCACCAAGGGAGCCATTAGCCATTAGAACAGCCCTTTGTCCTCAGAAGAGTAGTTGCAGGAGAGTCTGTGAGGTTGGAAAGCTGACTTGAGCTCTCTCTCTTTTTACAAGCCTTCCCCATTGTGAGAGATTGACATTGATTTTCCTTTCCTGCCTCTGCGTGCAGACTTTCATTTAGCTGGCGAGCCTGGGAGGGAAGCCTGGTAAAGGACAAAGAAGGCTGGTTGGAATCCTGTTCTGACACTTGCCCATATGACCTTGGATAAGGCATTGTCTCCGTGATGCCATTTCTGCATCTGCAGACTGGAAGCTGATAATGGTGCATTCCTCAGGGCTTCGATGTGCCACTTGAGTGTGCTAATCTATCCCACCATCTTAGATGCCAGCAAGGGCTGGGTTAGTATCACGAATAAGAGAAGTGGGACAGATGTAGGGCAGTAGGGAGTGGTGGAGACTGTGGTAAATCAGGAGCACAAACCCCACGTGATGAGGGCAGCTGCTGGTCAGTGTTATCTGACCCAGAGCATTATAGACAACCTCAAAATCTCAGAATTTGTCCTTTTTGGTTTTTTGCTCAAGAAGGTTTTTGTGCAACTACTCTCAGGTAGCTGACCTGAGAGAACAGATTTAGTTGGCAGTGAAGTGTGGCAGAAAGATATGGAGGCCCAGTGTTGTCCTTTTTTTCCCCTCAAAGTTCAAGAACAACAGGGAATCAATTCCATTTTCCAATACTGGCAAGTGAACCCTTTAAAAAGCAACGCTTTGTGATCCAGACTAAACCCTGTATTAGCTTGTGGTTTTGGATAAGTCTCTTAACATCTCTGAACTTCTGTTTCTTCTGTGGCACATGAAAGTAAGAATACACCTAACTTCTGATCTTAGCAATTTACACTAATTTCTTCATTTACACTTACCTTCAGTGTGATGAAAGAGGTCTTACTATAATATCTCAGTTTATAGATGAGGGAACAGGGAGCTAAGGAACTCATCCAGAACCCCACAACTTACAAAAGACAGCACTATTGTGAGTCTTTAGAAATATGCATGTGAAATTACCAGTGACTATTAGCTACTATTCACCATTATTATTATTATTATTATGAATAATGATACAAATGGCTGGAGGTCAGTTCTCACACCAAGTTCACGGCCAAAGGAAGCTACTAGACCTGTCAGACAAAGGACCAGGGCCAGCTCTAAACCATGTGCCATGTATTTTTGCAGGTAGCTCTGTTTTAACAGTTCCTTTTACACATAGGCCTGGGCCACCCCTGCCCAGGGGTTTCCCGGGGCGATAATTAGATTTAGACCCCAGTGCAGTGGAGAGATTCTCATCTCGAGGTGAGCAAGCCAATCACGCCCAGCAATTTACAGCTTGAGTTGCTCTGAAATCAATATGGATTTGCTCTTCATGGAGTGGGCTGTAAAACATGGGGGGCGGGAGGCCCCGAAAAGCAGCAGACATGGGAGTGGAGAGCCCAGGTGACTTGGAGAGGAGCCAGAAGGGGTGGTGGAGTGACCTCTAGCGGAGGTGCTCAGAACCGCAGGGATTCCCTTAGGGACCTGCTCAGTCTCGTTGAGAGAGTAGATTTGATTGGCAGTGAGACGTGGGAGAGAGTCGCGTTGACCTGGACTTGTATGTGGGGTGCGCCATTTTTATTTGATATTCTGGGGAACGGACTCTTACACCCGATACTCAGCTTCACCGTGCAGTGGGACCGAACCTGCTGCCTGGGTGGGGCTGAGGCCAAAGTCCGGTATAGGCGGTGTCCCCTGGAGGGGTTGCTAGTGAGGCTAGACAGCCCCAGGGAAAACGTTAAACAGGTATCCTGGTTTGGCGAGGAGACTCTGATAAGAAATAAAAGGGAAGGCAACAGGAGCCTCGAGAGCTTTTGAGCCGCCAGGATGTGGAGTTTTGGAGAGAAGATGCAGCCGCCATGATTGAGAGTTTGGAAATCAGCCGCCAGCAGCTTTGAGCCGCCGGGATGTAAAGATCCGGATTGAGCGTTTTTGGAATCTTCAGTGACTTTGGGGCCAGCCACTTTGGCCCCCACCGTGCCAATCTCAGAGAGGAAAAGTTTGAAGGTTTTTTTTTTAATTTATTTATGCATACAAGCTGGGGTGCAGGCCAGAGGTGTGGGGGGGGCGAGAGGGTCACCAGAGACAGAGTGGGGAGCAAAACAGGCAGATCTACAGAAACACACTGCTGAGGGGAGCAGTGGCGAGGCAGGAGAGGTCTGCCACGCCATGTGGGAATCTCCTCGGCTGGGTGTCGAACTTGGGTCACCGCTGCTGACAGCTCCACCACCGCTGCCGACAGCTCCACAGCGCAGCACCCAACCACTGCTCCACCGGGGAGGCCCAAGTTTAAAGGTTTTGCAAGTAGCCGAGCGACTGGAAACTTCTCCTGGTTTGTTACTGCTACAGCGGAGGAAAGAAGGTGAAGACCCAGAGCGGGCGCCTTGCTAAAATGCCTGAGTACAGACGTTTGTTGGGCCGTTTGGCCACTGTAGTGGCTGTTTCGGGTGTTGCTGGCCTGCTGCTGTGCTGGGGCATCGCGGCAGCCCGGGTGTATCTCCTATGGTGTCTTTTGTTGTCATTGTGAGTTGGAACCTGGCCTACAGTCTGGCTGCCGCGTGTCTGCAGAGGCATCTTGGGCCATCTTGGGCATGTGGCCTATTTGGGAGAGGAGCGCCGAGTCCTTGGTGGTGGGGAAGATGCCATCTTAGCTGTTTTTTATTTGGGACTTAAAAGGACTGGACATTGCTTTGGGTGAGGTAAACGGCCATTTCTGGCCTCAGTGACTCTTTGTTTTTCCCTGGTTTGTTAAATAAATCCCATTGTTATTGTTCCTGAGTCTAAGTAGTCTTGCAATTTTGTGCGAGGGTGAAGAACTAGGACAGGGACCTGTAAGATATTTGGGCAGTGTCCTTGGCCGGTTTTAGTGCCCTTCGTGCCCTATATCAAGTCTGTATTGGCAAAACTCTTCTTTAGTGCAATATGTGAGGCTAATATGAAGTCAGGCAGAGGGCGTTGAGCCCTGCCTCTCTCACCTCCTGAGTGATGTCCGTGTGTCACCCATGTGTCACACCTCAGGGTGCTGACCAGGGTGCTGTGATTGTTTCATTGGCCCGAGTACTTAAAGATCCATTAGTAACACCCAGGAATGGGGTGCGACGTCAGTCAAAGAGGGTGTTTCTGATCAGCCTGAGTCTCTCTGTCCCCACCTGGATGCAGAGGGCCTGTCAGTGGACACTGGTCAACGGCACAGTGGATTAATGTTCTTCAGGAAACTGAGGACAATTACCCAGGAAGCTGGGTCATTGGAAGAGAGTTTAATAAAAATAATTCGTAGCTTTGAAATATGGCTCAATAATAAAATAGCCACTACAATTATACCCACGTGGGCTGTTGATACGTGGGTTAAAGGGCATTGAAATCTAGTATGGGAAATGCATGCTAGGGCCAGGCTGCTGGCATGCCAACTAGAGTAGCTGAGACTATCTTTCGGGTCAGATGACTTTGTGTTGCCTCTGAGGCAAATAGGAGGAAGAACCTTCCCACTCTATTGTCGAGAGCTTGACCATGTGACTTGCTTAAGGCAACTGGATATGCCGGTAGGAAGCGCTGTGAGCAGAGGCTAGACTGGTGGCTGCATGGTTTGGCTCACTCTCTTGTGCTCTGTCTTTTGCCATGAGAAGAACATGCTCCAGGAACCTGGTGGCCTCAGCAGGAGGACTCCAGAGGAAGCAGATCTGACTCCAGCTGGCAGCTTGGACATAGATCAGCAGCGCTGCGGCTGACCTGCAGCCGCTGAACACAGCCACGCAATGTTTGCTCCTGTACACTGAGATTGTTATAGGGCAGCCCCAATATAAATGGGGTGCATATCTGGGTTCTCACTGGTGTGCTTAAAAGGGACTTAAAAGACTCCACTGCAGACACACACAATAAAACTAATAAAAGGGTTTATTTACAAAAAGGGAAAGGAAAAGATAAAGAATAAATTGGTGAATGCTTCCTACCAGTTCCGCTGAGCTGGAATCTTATGTCCCACTCAAAAAAACTTGGCAATCCACAACCACGAGCAGTCGCCCCTCTCCAAGCTCACAGGTCTGGTTTTTCAATCCCAAAACCATTTCTTAACTCCACACTCAGTCCTCAGCATCCTTCCTTTAGTGATGATGGCATTATGGGATTTGTAGTCCTAGGTGTCTTGGATCTCTCTGGCTTGAGGTGGGGTCCTGGGACACTCCCCTTTCCTGAGGACCACCCTCTTACAAGATCATGAGGTTGTTTGTCAGATAAAAGCTACTCATGCTTATCTCTAGATTAGGAGGAGCTCAAGGAGGCTCTGTTGTCTGCTTGGCTTGCCTGACAGGAGCTGTGACATCAGTGCAGGGGGATGCACGACACACCCACAACGGGTCCTGGAATAATGCTGTTTTGTTCAGCATCCTTTTGTTTTAACATGGATGAGGAGGAAAAAGTGTGTTTCCTATTGGGGCCACTGTTTGGAGTTTACACCTTCTACCCAAGTCTGCATGGGTTTTCTCCAGGCTCTTGGTTTCTTCCCAGTCCTCAAAGATGTGCAGGTTAGATTCATTGGCATGTCTCCACCTGTGTGGGTGTGAGTGCATCTTGTGATTGAAGGTCGCCTGTCCAGGATGGGGTCCCACCTTGCTCCCTGAGCTGCCAAGCTCCTGCCACCTGCAACTCTGACTGCAATAACTGGGTTGGAAAATGAATGAACACAAATTATTGTTCAACTAGAAGTATTTTGGTTTAGAAGTTAGGTGATGTTTTTGGTGATCAAAAATATGCCATGAGAACATAACTCTTGTTCACATCAATTAGCCTATGGCAAAGTTGGTTTCATTACATATCATCTCTCTTAAAATCACAGTTTTGAAGAGGCTACTCTATATGAGGACTTTACTCTATTCCCTTTTATCTCCTGCTGGCACCTGCCAGCTGAACTCAACTAAAAGTGGAGAGCAAAGGAAACTTTAGGGCCACTAAAGATAGATGAAGCCAGACCAACTTGCCTTTGATTTAGGCTCTGCCACTTGGAACATTTTATTAAACTTCAGTTTCCTCATTTGTTAAGTAGGAACATAAGTGCTTCTATATCAAAGGATCATGGGGAATACTAAATGAACACTAAATAAGTTGTGAGAGGGACTAATAGCAAAGAACCGCAGATGTCTTCAGGATCGTAGCAACCACAGCTCTCAACCAGCAAGTAAACAGGAGCCTTAGTCCTACAACCACAAGTAACTGAATTCTGCCAACAACCATGTGAGCTTGGAATGGGACTGGAGTTCCAGAAAGGAGCCCACTGACACCTTGATGGTAGCATTGTAGGACCACAAAAAGAGCCAGCTAAGCTGTGCCTGGACAACTAATTCACAGAAACAGATACTGTGTGTTGTTTTAAGCCACACTAATTTTGAAGTCATTTTCTGTGTGACAATAGATAATTAAGACATTAAGTAACTTGCCCAAGATTACATAGTTCATCAGGGTTAGAGCTGGTATTTAGAATGAGAGTGAGCCACCACACTTATTGAAAGATAACATGCTAGAGGGGTTAAAATGCAAAAGATTTTTCTGATTAGCACTCAATTGACTGGAAAATTCAATTAATCAGAATCTCTAATTCCTGGACCCATGATTAGTCAAGGACTTTTTGAATTTGAAATCAAGTTTCCTAAGGTCAAATACCATGGATGCCTGGTGCTGCTGGAGAAGCAAGCTAGTCCTTCGCTATGCTCAGGTCTGCTGCAGAACAGTGAAGTGGTTCCATTTCAAAAATGCAGTGAGGCTGCTTATTGCCATCTGCCTTTATGTCTCTGCTGTGTGGCTTCTCCTTGTACCCCATGGGCTGAAAAAATTGCATCTCTGAATATATTCCTTTTACGGAGAGAGAATGACTCTGTGGGGGTGATGGTTCAGCAATCAAATAGCCCCCGCCACTACCAAAAAGGCAGCACACCATCATCTAGACGTTTCCTAAGTCCAACACACAGACTACTTGAGACCTCTGGGTTACATAGGTAGGCTTTTAATTTGGCACCTTCATCATTTATTTATTGGAGGTCAGGGAAATGAAGTTTCTATTAATCAAATGAAATGCTTTTTTCAAACTTAGAATGTGGACTAGATACTTCACTCCAGCACAGCAGGAAAGGAGAAGGAAACAAGTCTACTCATTCACACTGGGGCCGGCAGGGCGTCGCCTACCAATTACCTGAAAACTTTGACAAAAGATTTCTCCCTTTTCTCACATGACTTTTCCTTTGTGCTTCCTTAAGAGCTATATTGAAGGAATCAACATTTGGGTCATAAAACTGTGGATAGAAATGGTTTCGTAACTTGCCCAAGAAAACCTTAGGACTGTGTGATGGAGGCAACAAATTGAGTCCATGTCTATGTGTCTGCAAAGCTCATGTTCTTTTGGCCAATGACTGCTAAAGATAAGCATGGTTATTTGCCAAGTGTTACCTTCAGTATGGAAGAAGATAGGATGCGTAACTAGGCAGAAATCCTGCCTTCTAAGAGGTTAGCATCTGGTAGGAGAGATGAGACCTGGCGAGAAGTATCTATGTAGTGCTTGCAATGCAGGGATCTAGAGAGCTATTGAGATAGAAAGAACACAGACTAACATTCCAGAAATAAATTCCAAATAACTCACATTCACCCCTTCTAATTCTCCAACACTGTGAAGGGGAGTGATAGTCCATGCAAATATTTCTTTTGTTTTAAGATTTATTTTTATTTATGCATATAAGAACTGGGGTGTAGGCCAGAGGTGTGTGTGTAGGAGTGGAGGGTGGGGGGGGAGGATTCACCAGAAACAGAGTGGGGAGCAGAACAGGCAGATCAGAAATACACTGCTGAGGGGAGCAGTGGGCGAGGCAGGAGAAGTCTGCTGCGTCATGTGGGTTAGACCCCTGGCCGAGGATCGAACTCATGCTGCAGTGGCTGCAGATAGCTTCATAGTGCTGAGACTTAACCCCTTGCACCACCAGGTAGGCCCCCATACAAATATTTCTTAAGCCTCCTTTTCTTCTCTCAAATGATGCTCCCCTTTCCAGCCTCCTTTTGCCTTTAGTTTAAAATTCCACATCACTGAAGCACCAAATAGCAGATAGAACTTGGACTAACCCCTTTGAGAATTCATGGACCGTCTACTGAAAAATGTTCAAGTACATGTGCCTAGATGCAGGCATGTGAGTGTGTACACAAACATACACACACACACACTGGTTGCACTGGTTTGCCTGTCATTTTAGAGCATCCAAAGACCTCCAGAATCTTCCCTACAGTTTCTGTGTGAGAACCCCTGCTGCTGGGAATCTGAAAAGCCTTCAGCTCCTTAGCATTTGCCGAAGGGAGAGGGCCTCTCCTCTTCCCTTGTGCATGAGAGAATTTCAGAAGTCTATGTAAAAATAGATGCACCCTCAACCAAACAAACCCCATCCTTGCAGCTTCAGAAGCTTGTCGTTCTGCACATTTTTCAGCCTGCAAAGGTTTTTGTCTTCCAGAGAGCGGGGTGCTGTATAATTAGGTTAGCTGATGACAAAGGCCTTAGTAGTGCTCCAGCTGTTAGTGCTAGTGGAAAGAGCTGGAGCCATCTCTTCCTTTTTAGTCAGAGTCCAGCTTGTTGATATCCTGGGTGGTTTTAATTCAGCCGCGTGCCACGCCTCTGGAGACCAGCCGTTCTCAACCACTGGATATCATCATTACTGCAGCCTGGCCGTTACCGGCAACATTGAGAAATAATTTGAACTATTGGAGAAATGCAAAGTTAGCAGATCATTTACTTAAAAAATAAGCTTGAGGGGCCTCCCTGGTGGCGCAGCGGTTAAGTGCTGCGCTGTGGAGCTGTCGGCAGCAGCGATGCGAGTTCAACGCCCGGCCGGGGAGAGTCCCACATGGCACGGCAGACCTCTCCTGCCTTGCCCGCTGCTCCCCTCAGCAGTGTATTTCTGATCTGCCTGTTCTGCTCCCCGCTCTGTCTCTGGTGAGCCCTCTCACTGCCCCATGCCTCTGGCCTGTACCCCAGCTTGTATGTATAAATAAATAGATCTTTTTTAAAAAAAAAAGCTTGAGAACATTTAAGTTTCTCCCTACAGCGATGTTGTTTTCAATGCCTTGTTTTCAGGTGTGCTTTCCTGCAGGTGTGGGATGGCGGGAATGGGCCGAGGGAACCATCTGGAGAATTCTGAACCAGCCTGGGCTACCCACATGACTTGGCCTTACTCTTCATGGTTCTTGATTTTCTTTTTATTGTTAGAAAGGGCTTTGTTAACCCCAAGATATTTTTGTCATCACTATCTCTTCTAGAATCATGTTTCACAAACCCCAATTATTTTAATATTTCCATGAAGATTTTTGTCCTATCTATTTTTATTTTTTATTTAAGATTTCACCCCCTAATATGCAGCCCTTCATCATCTTGGCCTCAGCAATAATATTCATGAAATCATGGCGTCAATGCCTTTGTGATTTCCCCCTAAGGTACATTAAAATAAGTGCACAACTTTAAAAATAAAAATCTCTATCCATGCACATCAAAAATCATTCCCCATCCCTCTGTAGAGAATGGTCACCACATCTGGAGGACACACAGTTCTAGTAAGTGCCTTCATGGGTTGAAGAAATGAACTTTGGCCCATTTATTAATTGGTGAGTTCCATTTCTTCTTTTTTTTAAAAGATTTTTTATTTATGCGTACAAGACGTAGGCCAGAGATGCGGGTGGTGAGGGGATTCACCAGAGACAGAGTGGGGAGCAGAACAGACAGATCCACTGAAATCCACTGCTGAGGGGAGCAGCGGGCGAGGCAGGAGAGGTCTGCTGCGCCATGTGGGAAGCTTCCTGGCCGGGGATCGAACTCGTGCTGCAGTGGCTGCGGACAGCCTCAGAGGCTGAGACCCAACTTGTAGTGCCACCAGGGAGGCCCCATTTCTTCTTTTAAAATCATCTTTGAGAAGCTAATCATGTGCCAGGCACTGGACCAAGCATGTGAGTACTCAGTATGTCATTTAATTCTTGCAACAAAACTTTGAGGATTAAAAAAAAAAAAAAAAAACTTTGAGGATGATCTGTTATTCCCATTTTTACAGATGGAGAAAAAGAGAGCATCTGAGGGCCTTGCTCAAGGTCACACAGCCTGGACTTTTCCAGGAGAAAAGAACTAGCAACCTATGTTTAGGGTGGAGGAAAACTACCAGCCACCATGGGGATGCTGGCTGACCTCTTCAAGTACTGGGGAACTGGATTTCCAAGACAGCCCCAGTGCCTCTAAATAGTCAAACCACATTGGGGACATTTGTTTGTGAAATATGTCACTGGTTCTAGCAGCTTAGGTTCTTTCCAAGAGTTTCTCAAAATCCAGCAGAATAAATATCAGATTTTTTATTGCCCACCACATAATAGGAATATAACTTATTACCGCAGGAGCGCCAGACTTTCGGCAGCCTCCATAAATCTGGTGCTCCAATTGACTCCATATGCATTTAAGCAAAACCCGGCCCACGTAGGGGAGCAGTGGATGTAATTGGAATATGGAGTGAGGCTTTTGGATTAATCACATTCTGAATATTAACTGTGCATTATGCTGATTTCCTTGTAAATATATTCAGAAGCCCCAGCGTGTGTACCTGACTTGGGCTCGTACAATCAGAATAGTAAATGTCCTGAATTGGGATTCGTAACAGTCACATGGGCAGTGTATGAGACTGAGGTTCATTTCCCTTGAGGGGAAAAAAATATTTCAGCCTTTTGCAGGAGGCCTCAAAATACAATGTATAGTTTTCCAACATCAGGAAAAGGACCCATGTCTGTTTTCAGCTGCATGGTTCAGGATAGATCTTGCCAAAGAACAAGTCTGCTCATGACAGTGAATTCTTGGAGGTTTTTTCTGGCCCTAGAACAAGTCACACTGCAGTTGCCTTTGCTGGGTAGTTGGTGGGGTTGGAAGGTGTGGACTAGGGAGCAAGATGGGAAATGGTCTGAACAAGGATTGAAGATGCGAAGGCAAACCCTGAATGACTCCCAGCCATGCCAAGGGCATTACGGGGGAGACAGACAACCTTCTCTGTGATTTGTTTGTTCACAAGCCAGGCAACGACTGCAGAATCAAACCTCAAACTCAACTCTGAGTGGCAGGTGTGATGATGAGACAAACCTGGACCTATTTTCCTTGAGGTGAGAATAAGCAAATTAGGGGCGAAGGACCTGGACCCGGGCACAGGCGAAGGCGACCCCAGCAGACTCAGCAGTCGAGAACAAAAATGTTTTGATGCCATATTTTTAAAGGATGGCAAAAAACATCTAGGATGAACAAAATATTGAAAATTTAAATACTGTGCTTTGCTGAGCCCTATTGGAGCCCGAGGCAAATGGAAATACCAGTAATCATGAGCGTGCCTTTGTGTATCTTGATGATGGAGAGTTTTTGACTTCGCCTTAAGCTTGGTGCCTGAGATGGGTGTCTTGCTTGTTGCACCCCAGATCTGGGCCTGTGTTGGAGCCAGAAGGAGGGCTTCAAACCACACATGTGACCACAATCAGGCCTCTGACCCAGTCTCTCCAGGGGGTCCCTATCACCTACAGGAAAGAGTCCAGATGTTCAGGCTTGACTGGAAGAGCCTTCTGGAATTGAAGGAGCACAGATTGTGTGCCCTGAATGGGGCTCTGTGATTTATATCATCAGATGATTATAATTTTGGGGCTTAGGGCACAGGCTCTGACCCTAAGGTGGAGAGGGGTGTCAGCTTCCAAGTGATGCATTCTTTTTGGCCAAAGGCAATTCTTGAGATGAGAAAGCAGCTCTTTCATGAATGGGCGTACCACTTGGAAAAGGGAATGGGAGCAGGCGCTGAGTGTGAACCGTATGTCCGGAGGTGTGGGAACAGAGTGTATGTGTCTATTCCCATTTCTTTCTGTACTGTATATATTTTGCTATATTTTATAAGACACATCACATAAAGTACATAATGTATCAGCATAAGACCGTGCATGTAATTTAACAACAAATAGATAAACTTTGCAGGGGGGTTAGGCTAAAAGTGTTTTGACTCCTTGGGGGTGTAGATGAACTTGAATACACACTCGAGTCCCAGGCACATGGCTAGAATCAAGTTATCCAGAGAAGCCAGGGCTAGGTCTAGAAGCAGCTGGGGTCTAGATGTTAGAGGGGCCCGGGCTTGTTTATTTTGCACACCAGGATTAGAAGTCTCTGACTCAGTCTCTTCTGCCACTTCATCACTCATCGGAGTGTGGGAAAGGGACCATGGCACCAAGGGGAGCCGTGGCAGTTGCTAATTCTCACCTCTTCCCGCTTCTCCTTATGCCTCAACACTTTATGGCTTCTTCAGAAGCTGTGAAACCTACAACCTATTTCATCCTTGGCCAAGAACAGCAGCCAGAGTGGATGGCTTCATGGGATGAACCAACAGCGTGAAGGAGAGCTGCTTTGGAACCACAGGGTTCTCACTCCTGTGAGATAGAAATTACTCCCATACCAACATCTGGGCTGGTCCTGGGAGGTCAAAATTCAACTCACATTGGAATAGAGTGTAGTGAATAAGGGAGGATTGAAAGCTCAGATACAGGGCCTCCCTGGTGGTGCAACGGGTTAAGCGCAATTCTATGAAGCTATCCAGAGCCACTGCAGCACGATTTCAATCCGCAGCCAGGGAGCTTCCCACATGGCGCAGCAGACCTCTCCTGTCTCCCCGCTGCTCCCCTCAGCGTGTATTTCAGTAGATCTTCCTGTTCTGCTCCCTGATCTGTCTCTGGTGAATCCTCTCACCACCCCACACCTCTGGTCTACAACCCAGCTTGTATGCATAAATAAATCAATCTTTAAAAAAATTTAAAAAAAAAAAGAAAGCTCAGATATAACCTCAACTTGACCAAGCACTAAACCTTACCACTAGCCTTGACCTTGGGCAACGTGGGTAATTTCTCTGACTTGGAGTCAAGGTCTTTACAACATTTAGGTCAGTTTTCCAAAGCTGAACCCACTACAACTGGCTGTGAGCAGAATGCTAGTAACTATTACTAATCACTGAGCACTTGTTATGTGCCCAAGATTGTGCTAAATGATGTGTGTATATTCTAATTTAATTAATCTTAAAAACTCCTAGTAGTTGGACCCATTGTCTTTATTCTATAGATGATGAAACTGAGATGAGGCTTAGAGAGGTTGAATAACATGTCATGGCTAGTCGGTGGTGGAACCAGGATTTGAACCGGGACAGCCTAACTCTTCACCATTCCTTCTTTGCTTCACATACCCCGCCCCACCCCCTTCTTAAATAATTAGCCCTCGCAAGTGCAGACTCTGAACCTTTCTGAGCCAGTGAAGGCCTTGCTGGGAAGCTGGGAAGCTGGGAGCTGGGAAGTCACTATTAGAAAGCAGAAGTCCTCTTTACTAAATTCCATATGGTGGCCAGTTGGTTGTAGAAACTGCACAATTGGTTTGAATGTTTTCTTTATCCTCGTTGGTGCCTAAACTACATTAAAAGCCCTGAAGTTACCACTGTCTTAATTAACAGTTGCCTTGTTAACACTCTAGACGGTTCCCTTTTTGTGGATTGGGTCATACCAATTAAAGGTGCAGAGGGGCTGAGCAGGAGGGCAGTATGTGCTCACCTGCTGGGGAACCCTTCTCTTGCTGGCTGTGCCCCCCCATTTCTGCTGGGAGGTCACCAAGACACAGCATCCTGGAATGATAGGGGCTCCTAGACAGTAAGTGGCTATCTGTGGTATGGGCTACCCAGAGGTGAGAACGTGGGTTTGGAGCCACTGAGATGTTGGTGTGTGTTCTGGTCCCTTTCTGTGCCTCAGTTTCCACATCAGTACTTACCTCCTGGGATGAGAACATATTTAACTCCAAGCAGGGATGAGGCTTGAATGAAGAGAGGTGTGTGGAGGTATTTAACACAGGACTTGGCATTATGCATGGAAGTTCTTTACCCCTCCCTCTCCATCTGCTTCTAGTGGATGTTATTTGTACTTTTTGACCTAAAGTTATTCCTTGATGGGGGTGTTTTGCCTTTGGTGGATGGGGGTCTCCCCTCCCCCAAGGAAAAATAACTCATTTGTAAGCATGTGACCCAATCCGAGACCCAGCATGGGAGACCTGGATTTTGTTTTGGCAACTTTTTTTTTTCAATTTGAGACAACATTGTCACTGAATGTGATTCCAAGGCACAGGGTCACCGCTTCAGGTGTCTGTCCCCACACCACACCCACCACCAAGTTCTCCCACCACAGTCTACTATGACTGCTCCTCACGTTGCTTCCCACTTCCCTGTCTTGTAGGCTCAATTCTACAGTTGGATTCTAGGGTTTGTTTTTGGTCTGGTTTGTTCTAACCTTTTGATTTGTTTCTCTATATGTTTGGTATGTTTGATTTGTTTCTCTATATGTTTGGTATTTGTCTTTCTTTTTCTGACTTCTCTTAGCATAATCCCCTCCTCTCCTTTCATTCATGTTGTGACAGATGGCAGGTGTTCTTTTTTATAGTCGAGTAGTATTCCATGCTCTTTTTATATAGTCGAGTAGTATTCCATGTGTTTATATACCACATTTTTCTAATCCACTCATCTGTCCTTGGGCCCTTAGGTTGTTTCCATGACTTGGATATCATTCTTTGGATAGACACCTAAGAGTGGAATTGTTCGATCATAGTTACATCTATTTTTAATATTCTGAGAAAACTTCATACTATTTTTAATAGGGGCTGGACAAGTCTACATCCCTAATAATGTTGTTTAAGGGTTTCTTTTTTCCACACCCTTGCCAACATTTGTTGTTTCTGTTTTTTTCTTTTTTTTTTTAAGATTTTATTTACTTATTTATGCATGCAAGCTGGGGTACAGGCCAGAGGCGTGGGGCGAGGAGTGGGTTCACCAGAGATAGAGTGGGGAGCAGCATAGGCAGATCGACGGAAATACACTGCTGAGGGGAGCAGCGGGCAAGGCAGGAGAGGTCTGCTGCACCATGTGGGAATCTCCCTGGCCGCGCGTTGAACTTGCGTCACTGCTGCGGACAGCTCCAAAGCGCAGCTCTTAACCACTGTGCCACCAGGGAGGCCCTGTTTCTGTTTTTTTCAATATGGGCCATTCTTTTCAGAGTGAGGTGGTATCTCATTGTGGTTTTGATTTGCATTTCCCAGGTGGTAAGTGATGAATATTTTTTCAACAGGCGTTGGCTATCTATCTGGGCAGAATTAACTCTTCTGCCCATTTTTTAAAATTGGGTGATTTATTTTCTTTTGGTTGACTTCTATGAGTTCTTGATACATCTTGGATGCCAGCCCTTTGTCAGATATATAATGTGCAAATATTTTTTTTCCATTCAGTAGGATTTTTTTTTGTTTTAATGATAGTTCCTTTTGTTGTAAAGAGGCTTTTTAAGTTTGATATAGTCTCATTTGTTTATATTCACTTTTATTTCTCTTGCTGTTGGACATGAGTCCACAAAGACCTCACTGAAGCCAATGTCATGGTGTCTTTTGTCTATGTTTTCTTCAATGTATTTTATGGCTTTGGGCTTTATATCCATGTCTTTAATCCATTTTGAACATCTTGTGACTATTTAAGAAATTGTTGCCTATCCCAAGGTGGTGAAGATATGCTCCCATATTTTATTGTTTTACCTTCCACATTTAGCTGTTCAATTCATTTGGAGTTGATTTTTGTGTATGATGTGAGGTAGGGATCATGATGGCACTTTGTCCCCCCATGTGGATAATCAGTTGACCCAGTACAGTGTTTGAAAGCAATATCTTTTCCCACTCTGCTTCCAGTGAATCTTTTTTATAAGCCAGGTGATTATATGTGTGAGTTTATTTCTGCAATTTATTTAGTCTGTATGGCTGACCTTTAGCAAACTTTATTTTATTTTTATTTTTTATTATTGCTATTATTTATTTATTTTCTTACATCCTTGTTCATTTCTGTACAATATTTGATTTCTCCCTTCCCTTTCAGAAACTTTCATGCGGAAGGTCTGTGAAGGAGGCACTGCCAAAAGTTCATTTTTAGTAATGTTTGTGGGAGATTTGGGGATCCATCCATCAAGTTTCTGGGAACAGCTGTGCAGAGTCCTGGAGCCTTGGTAGTAGCTACACTGTGTCTGTAGCCTCAGTGGCATTGGCTGTAGTGTCTACCCCAGAGCAGTCCAGGGGTATAAAGTAGACTTTCCCCTGGTCATGTAGACTGAAAGCTTAATTTTCTCTTCCTTCCATAAGGCTGGATACAAAGAATTAGAATCTTCTGTGCTTGTCTTCCCCTGAAACCAATTTGCCCCCGTGTGTTTCTTCCCCAGTAAGCTGTGAAATACAAGGTCTTCTGGTAATACTTTTATACACTGCTCGCTGCAGTTTAATATATGAGACACTGCATCATAGTCTGGAGGTTCAAAATTACCTCGAAGTAATCATTTCCTAGAGGGCTGGTAGTAAACATTCTGTCACACAGCTATAGATTGTTGCCTGTCACCATCAATCAGCCCCTAGGGAGCTACTAGGGGGAATGATATGGGAATGGATTGAGAACTGGTGCACGTGGCTGCCAGGCCTCTGTAGAATGAAACAGGCTTGGTGGTCCATGGCAGCTGGCTTTGTGGGGGTGGGCTCTGCCTGCACTGTTACCAGAGGTTGTGAGTTTGAGCTCTGGGTGGCCCCTGAGCTCCAGGGTCCTGGAATCCTTCAACCCTACTCTGGGCCTTCTGCTGGCTTCCCTACTTGCTTCAGACCAAAGCCATCACCTATTTTGCAAAATAATGACTGTTGCCACTTAAGGGTAATTTACTCTGGCCCATGGAGTCTGCTAATCCTTTTTCATGCCTCATTTCATTAATCTTCAGAGTGGCCTGAGGATGGAGTAAACTGAGTCTTGGGAATGTTGGGAAACTTGTGAAGTCCTAGTTGGTCAGCAGCAGAGCCAGGATTTGCATCTGGGTGTTCCGTCTCTGTAGGCCAAGTGCTAACTCACTACGTCCTGATAAACCCTCAGCACTGTGCCAACCCCACTAGCCTGTCTCCTCACTAAACTTTACGCTGGCCCAGTGTGCAGATGAGGAAACCGAGGCTCCAAGAAGAGCAACCACCTAGCCAAGTCCAGCAAATGGATGGTATTGCTGTGTCCAGGGCCCCCTGCCTGCACACCCAACTTCCTCCTTGGGAAATCAGGCAGGGGGAGTTCCTCATAGCATTGTAGAGCAGATTACATGTGATAATGCAGATTGGTGGTTTGCAGCCCTGACAGAGCATTAGAATCACTGGGGGTCCCCTGGGTCACCTCAGACCAAGGGGGTCAGTGTCTCCAGGGTGGGCCCTCAGCATCAACAGTGTTTAAAGGTTCCACAGGTACTGCTGGTGCACAGTTGGTGTATTAGTCAGCCAGGGTCGCAAGAGTGCTGTGAAATGAACCACTCACAGATATCGGTGGCTTGCAAAAGCAAACATTTTTTTTTCACTTCTGTGTCTGAAGATGGGTTGAGGTTTGTGTGATTTCAGCTAGATGTGTCTAGGCTGAGCATCTCGTTCTCTGGGGGGCAGAAGTGGAAGAGACTGGAAATGTGAACCTCTGAAGCTCGGCTTAGCACATTGACTCGATGGGGTCAATGCTGTGGGGTGCTATCATCATCACAGCCTGAGTTTGATCCCTGCCCAGGGAGATAGCGCACATATGGTGCAGCAGACCTCTCTTGTCTTGCCCACTGCTCCCCTTAGCATTGTATTTCAGTAGATCTGCCTGCTCTGCTCCCCACTCTGTCTCTGGTGAATCCTCTTACCCCCCCACCTCTGGCCTACACTCCAGTTCTAAAAAAAAAAAAAAAGAACTTTGACTCGATGGTTTCCTTCACATCTCACAGACCAAGTGACTCACAGACCACTTGACTCGTGTTAAGTGACTAGACATTGAAGGGGCAAGAGAGTAGACCCCACCCCTGAGTCACATGGCAAAGGACATGGGTGTATAATTACATTGAGGCAGGATGTGGAACGGGGACCTGTCATCCAATTTACCACTGATGATAACCACTGATACCGGGACCAGCCCTGAGCACAGCCTGCGCGCAATAGGTGCTCAATAAACATTTTGTCCTCTCCTAGAGAGCAGACTCTGTGGTGGCCTTGGGGCTGTCATGGGGGAGTGGTTTTCCCTCTACGGTGGGCTCCAGGGACAAGTGGACTTCCCACCCTGGTGTTAGGTCAGTCTCCAGGGACAGAGGTTTGTGCCATAACGTACAGAATGCTTTGAGTTCCTAGGACAAAAGATCCCAATGGGAAGTAGCCAGAACTATTATCAGCTGCTTAAATATCCATTGCCCATCCACCACTCACACAGTGCTCTATTTATTTGCACACTCTCTGTAATATAGCAGCGGAGGGAGAATTCATTAAGGCAAATTGTGAGGGTAGCTTTCAAAAAAATTCATCTCTCTGTTTTATGCAGTGCATACTTCCCTGTTTAATGAGAACTCTGCAAGTCCGTTTTCCTTAAGGGTTTAATAAAAGTATAATTTAAAAAATTAAGACAGATGGGAAAAGTGCCGAGGGAAGCTACTTCTCCCATTAACTCACAGAGTAGAACTTCACCATACCGCAAGATGGGTGGGGAGGAGAAAGAGAGTTCTTTAAGGTTACATAAAACTCCAGCCTGGGTTTATGTGGCCCAGGGATTCCTGCCGAACAGATAGGAATTAGATTTATTGGTTGAGTAATGGGACTGTTACTAGCTGGCAGTTTAATTAATGCTGATATAGAAGCTTTGCTTTCTCTTAGAATATGAACTACAGAGCACAAAGAGGAAGGCATTTACATTTCTAAAACTTTCGGAATAATCTTGGTTGCATTTGGAGGGGAGAAGAGAACAGGATTTTTGAAGAGGGAGATTTTGGGGTGTGGGAGGTCCACATCCAGGGGATGTCCTGCACCCAGCTTGTGATATCAGAGGCGAATTGCTGCAATCTGGTCTCCTTCTACCCTTCTGTTTTCACTGGCTTGAGGCAGAATAGAACTTGAGATACATTCTTGAGATACAAATAATAATAATATTAAAAATTAACATTGCTTACATTTTTGAGGGCTTATTTTTATTAATTTTCACCGGGAAGCTGGTGTTATCATCATCCCATTTTTCAGGTTGGGAAACTAAGGCTCAGTCATACGGAAAGTGCAGAGCTGGGAGTTGGAGTCTGTGTCCTTGCCTCAAACCCTGTGCTGCCCTTTGCTATGTGACGCTTGGACCAACTGAGGTTCAGAGAAATGGGGTCAGATTCCCAAGATTCAGTAGCAAGTGAAGTACAGAGTGGGGGCTAATTTCTTAGCCAGCATTTTCCCCCACTCATATTTCAGATTTCATGAGGAGATTCGAATTCATTTTAATATCAGTTTGCAAAACACCGTTAAGAAATATCAATACATTCCCCTCCTCTCGTCTTGACAATGGTAAGTGAATTGACACCGATAGAGGGCTATTTATTTTATCACATTCTCACAATACCTGTTAGGAGGAGGGTGTATAACTATTTCCACTTTTGAGATAAAGACTGAGTCTCAGAAAGGTAAATGACTTGCCCAAGCTCACACAGCAGGATTCAGATCCAAACAGGATTTAGGATTGGGACACAGGTCTGTCTGAAACTCTGAAGCCTTTTTACTGAACCCCCAGGCTAAATAGAAACGATGGCTGGCGTTCCCTCAATTTCACTTTACCTGTGTCCCAGGTAGCTTCATACATGATAATTGAGAGGTGAAGGATGCAATGCAGTCTGTCACACCTGGGAGTTATTTTTAGCAAGTTCCTACATAAATCCTTCTTCTCTGAAGGTGGGAAGGAGCCTGCTTTTCTTGGTGCATTCCCCAGTTGGCATATTGTTTTATGGTCTCCTTGTCATAATGTGTCGTAAATTAGGAGGCTCTTGGACCTTGTTGAGACGGACGGGCCCCTGAGTCAGCAGTTTGGGAAACACACTTCTCTTTGCTTTTCTCATGCTATCATTCATTAAGCAAGCCTTAAGAGAACATAACTCCTTGTAGACCAAGAAAATGCCTTTGGTTTCTCTCCAAGTTCAATGCAAAAGTAATAGGAAACAATTTTTTGTTTCTTCATGTTGGCAAGGACATTGGAACTGATGGATAAAAGCAGAGAACTAGATAATGTCCAGAGAATGGAGAGGATGACCCCTAAATTCATGTTCATATCATCAAACTCGGTAACTTGTTTCAAGTGAGTTCAATTGATTTTTACCGTGACCAGAGGAAATAAGGGGGCAGATTTTCATTTTGCAAGAATCCTTGGATTTTCAATTTAGGACGAGCAGAAATGACTTTTGCATTACACAGACCTCTGCTGTCTAATTCTTCATCCATGCCAGATGGGCCCATGGCCTGCCTTTAAAATCCTTCCCAGCAGAGGGTACCGGGCAGCCTTTGTCACTGAGCAAAATTGGATTAGAAGGTGGAATCAATTTACCAGGTTTGACTGAATGCTGTTTTATGTTCTTTTTGAATTGAGGCATCCAGGTTTCCCTACCAGACAATCCACGATCCAGGCTAGAATGGATTGAGTTAAGCTGCTAATCAAGGCATCTGATGAGAAAACCAATGATGCTCTAATTCTTAACTAACTGGAAAGGAAGCTTAGAACGGTGATCTGTCGAAGGTTTCCCAGACAGGAAGTGAGGGAGAGGGTTGAGTAGAGTGGGAGTCCAATAGACCCAGGTTCATGTCTTGTTTATACCACATTCTCACTTAGTGTTTTGGGTGTTCTGCAATCATCGCAGACTGGGTAGGTTCATATCGGTTCAAGCCGACTCTTTGTTGTCTTAGCTGTTACCATGACTTTCTGTACTGTACTCTGCCACACTCCACCACACTCCGCCACACCCTGTTCTTTGCTGCTGCTGCCTTATAAGCTCAGTCTTGGCTCAGGTGCGCCCACTTACGTATGCCCACACCCTACTCCAGGTACCTGCCATCAGGCATGGGTGCAGGACCACAGGTGTCTATCATTAATACTAATGGTGGTAGGGCAGAAAATCCTGAACGTTCTTTCATTTACTCTACATTAGGCAAGTCCCTTCAACTCCCTGAGTCTATTTCCTCCTCTGTGAAATGGGAATAGAGTTCCCTACCTTCTTGAATAATAGTGAGGATTACAATGAGAGAATGCACACGAGATGAGATGTCTAGGAGAGGACCTGGTAGCTAGAGGAAGAGCTGAATGAATAATGGCCATTATTTTTCCAGCTTTCTTACAAAATCTCAGGCACACAAAAACTTAACAGACATTATGAAATCTGACAATTCTGCAGGATGGGTGCCACTGGTCTCATTTTATAAATTGCAAATGGAGAGTCAGAGAAATAAGTTGACTTTCCCAATATCTTACACAAAATAAGTAGAAGAGCTAGAGTTCAAATCCCAGATATGGAAGGCACAACCCTTAGTTCCTTAAAGTTTTAATACCCCCATCTCCAGGTGATATACTGCGACCATGATTTAGGATTCCAAACTCTCTGGGGTCTGTCTCTTCCCCCCACCACTGTTTTATTTGTCTTGCCACCAATACACCTCTTACTTTCTGCCTTACTATATAGTATGCTTATTTTATATGCATGTATTTTATTGTCTGTCTTCCTCCTGCTAGGCTATATGCCCTACAACTGGGTATTTGATCTAATTTGTTAACTGTTATGTTCCCTGGTTGAGCATGGCTGTATTCACTCATGCCTGACACATAGTAAAGGCTCTTTAAAGATTTGTTGAATCCATTTTGTAGCATCCAGCAACACTTTGTTCTTTTTCATTGTTGTATAATACACCACCGTATGGATATACCACTTTTATCTGGTCATCAGTGGATGGATATTTGGGTTGTTTCCATCTTGAATTATTAAAATAGGGTAGGATGAATATCTGTGCACAAGTTTAATGTGTGCTTATGCTTTTATTTCTCTTGGTTAAAGAGCTAAAAGTGGAATTTCTGGGTTATTTGATGACTTGCACCTTTTGAGAAACTGGCAAACTCTTTTACAAAGTGGTTGTCCTATTTTTACATTCCATAGATGTTGGAGTATTCCAATATTTCACATACTCTCCAACACTTGTTATTCTTTAATTTTTTGATAATAGCCATCTTAAGCATATATGAAATGATATATTGTGCTTTTGATTTGCATTTTCCTTCATGACTAATGATGTCCTTTCTTGCTCTTTGTGTATCCTCTTTGGGGAAATGTCTCTTTAGATCAAGGGCCTACCTATTAATTTGGTTTATTTATCTTTTCATTATTGAATCATAAGAGTTCTACCATAATTTGCATACAAGTCCCTTATCAGATATATGATTTGCAATTTTTTTTGTCCCATTCTCTGTGTCTTTTTTTTAAACTCTGGATGGCATCCTTTTTTAATTTTGATGAAGCCTAGTTGATCTACTTTTTCTTTTGTTACTTGTGCTTTTGGTTTCATATCTAAGAAGACTTTGACTAATCTAAGATTGTAAAAATTTACTTCTATGTTTCTTCCAAGTTTTTAAAATATAATTTTAACCCTTACATCAAGGTATATCATATGGTTTGAATTAATTTTTGTGCGTGGTGTAAGGGATGGGTCCACCTTCATTCTCGTGTGTATGAATATCCAGTTATTCCAGCACCATTTGTTGAGAAGATCATTCTTTCCTCATTGAATGATTTTGGCACTCTTGTCCACAATCACCTGATCAGAAATGTGAAGCCCTATTTCTGGATTCAATTTGTTCCATTGATATGTGTCTACTCTGTACTGCTACCACACTGTCTTGATTCCTAGAACTTCATAGTATGTTTTTAAATTAAAATGTGTGAGTCTTCTATGTCCTTTTTAAAGATTGTTTTGCCTATTGTGGGTTCCTTGAATTTCCATACAAAATTTGGTGCCAGTTTATCAATTTCTGCTAGGGAAAAAAACAACAACTAGAATTTTGATAGGCATTACATTGAATCTGTAAATCAAATTGAGAGGTATTGCTATCTTAAAAATCTTAAATCAACTTGGGGTACATTCCATTTATGGTGATTCTCTTTAAGTTCTTTTGTTACAGGGCAACCCTGATATACAATGGGGTGCCTAACTGTGGGTTCTCACCCGTGCGCTTAAAAAGGACTTATAATAAGAACAATTTCAGGCACTCAAAAAAAGGTTAATAAAAGGTTTATTTACAAAGGGGAAGGGAAATAAAAAAATGAATAACTCAGAGACAAAAGAGAAAGAGAGAGAGAGAGAGAGAGAGAGAGAGAGAGAGAGAGAGAGAGAGAGAGAGAGAAATCTCCAAATACGTCCTACCGGATCCGAAGAGCTGGAAACCCCCAGTGGCACGCTGTAGCCTGGTGAGAAGCCAAGAGAGCCCCAAGGCCCAAAACTCTGGTTATATAGCCAACCTGGCTGCTTAGCTCCACCCCTCAGTTCCCAGCAATTCTCTCTTCAGGATGATGATGGAATTAAGGGATTAGTAACCCTTAGTGCCTTGGATCTCTTTGGTCTGATGTGGGGTCCATAAACCTATCTGTGGAGTTTGTTGCAGACATCCTTTCCCCCCCAACACTTTCAACAACGTATTGCAGTTAAAGGATTGTCCCATTATGTCCCGAAGGACGTCATTTGCATCCTGGGGTAGAGGCTCCCCACCTTGGTAATCTCCAGTTGAGGGGCTTAGGCATATGCACGAGACCTATGCAGTTACATGCTGCATGATATTTTCTTTGGTCTCCCCCTGCTAAACAACAACGAAGATCATTGTGATTCTTGGTAGGTCAGAGGATGAGCTGGACCCTCTGCTAAGTGCATTATAGTCCTCACTTGTCATTAGTGACGATGATGATGATGGTGATGGTGATGATGAGTATTATGCTCAATCTTTTCTATCCATGACCTCATTTTAGCTTCAAAACACCCCTCAATGATAAAATCTACCACCCTATTTTGTAAATAGAAAAGTTGAGGCTCAGGGAGGCACACATATAACAAGCATATCACATGTATTTGAACTCAAGTATCTTACCATCACACTTTGACCATGTCCAGCCCTTCCCATGTCATCTCTCAGATAGGTAGAGAATCTTGCCAATAACTTGTTCTTACATTGCCCCTCACTTTGGCTGCAGACCTTATAGTTAACGAGCACAGTATTTATAAGCTGACCCTGACCTGGTAGAGTTCCCTTGTTAAATAACAAGAACTGACTTTATTCTCACCCCCTGTTTATGATTTTCATCCTTGGATCAAAATTTTTGTTTGAGAATCTTACCCGTGATCAACATAAAAAGCATCAGACCTCATGAGAAGACTCTATATTATACATATTCCTGGGTTGGAGCCCACCAGGACCTACTGAAACAGAATCCCTGGGGCTAGAGGGGGTTATGAGGAGTCCAGCAAGTTCTTACTTTTAGTACAAACCTAGATGGTTTCTATGATCAGTCAAATCTAGCAATGGAATTTTTCCATGTAGCCATCCAGACAACTGTGCATCCACCAGTCCAGTGGAGATAATACCAATACCCATTTTATAGAGTTGTTGTAAGGATGAAATAAGTATATTTGCAGAAAGTCTTTAAAGAGTGCCTGCCACGTCATAGAGCTGATTAAAAGAAACTTACACTTGGACACCTCTTAGGGTCCTGACCCTCTTCTGGTTACTAGGAATATAGCAGAAACAGACAAGGCTTTGCCCTTCTGGGGTTGACCATCTAGCTGAAATAGGCACCAATTTTCGCATCAGACAAGACTGGCTTAATCACCCAATCTTGTTACTCATACTCAAGTATAAACATGAAAAAACGACTGAACTTCTTTGGATCCACTTGCTCAAATGTAAAACGAGGATCAAAAATTAAATTACAAACAACATTTTCTAACATTTTTAATAGAGGAGATTGAGGTTCAGAGAGGCAAAGCAACTTGCCGAAGGTCACACAACTAGAAGGTGGCAAAACTGGGATTTGAGCCCATGCTTGTTAGGCTCTGGGGATGTGATGTTGCCTGTCATGTTCCATGGCTCCCTACAGAGAGAAACGGCTATAAGACTCACAGGAATCAATGGGAAGGTTTACAAATCAGTGAGGCTTCATTCAACTGGTCGACACATGCAAACACATTACACTGGGCCCTGGGAAAACCTACCACCAGAAGATGCCCAGGCTTGCCTACTTTTCCCTGGCTTCACATCAAGTCTTCCTGTAAAGCAGGAATTTGGAGAGCCCCTTGGAGAGATTTGATTTCTCTAATCTTACCAGGCACAACGAGAGTTGGGGAGACATAAAAGGCAGCAGTTATTTATTTCATGAATAGATAACGGTAAGCCATTTAGAGGGAGTAGAGGCAGGAAGATGAAAAAGCTATTAATACAGTTGGAAGCTCATTTCTTTCAGAGTGGTCAGCAGCAGGCTGAGAGGACAAAAACGAGAAAATATTGCAATGGGAGCTCCTGACAACACAAATTATTCAGGAGATATTAAAGTGCATTGTTCACCATCGTAAACATTTTTTTTATGTTTATGAGATCTGTTCAAAAGCATCTTGATGGATGAAACCCAATAACATTTATAGAGAGGTGTGTGTGTGTGTGTGTGTGTGTGTTTGTGTACTCACATTCCTTTTGTTCTAGTATCCTTTGTAAATCATTTCTTTGAGCTGATGGACTCAATTGTAGCTAGTCTGGGCCAACATAATCCAAAGAGAAGTCCTGTGTCTGCTGCTCTGCAGATGGGGGCAAGAAAAATGCTCATTTCTGGAAGGAGGACCAGCAGGAGCATGGAGATGAGAAAGAAGTAGAAAAGTAGAAGTGTTTCCGAACATCTGCTGAGAACTCTCTATTTCCACCCAAGAGGGGCCCATGGAAATGGAATTTAGGTAGCTCTTGTACTTCTGACCCCTTTGGGAGAGTCACAATGTGTTGGAAACAGTTCAGAGCTATGTGATTCTGAAGGTGAAGTGAGCCTCTTGACATGACTTAGCGCTACTTTTCCCAGTTGCTGATCATAGTACACCTGTAGGAAACGCTGGTCCGCAGGGAATGCCTTCAGGAATTCCATCTAGAAGTGATAAGATGGAGCAAAACTGTTAGTCATTGTAACTAAGTCACAATTTCATCTCTGCACATGATCATGAACTCAATTACTTTAAATGAAATGACTTGTCAATTTAGCTAAGTGCTGACTGAATTAGTCTACTAGTTTGATAGATGTTTTGTTCCCCGCTTAAATTGGTTTATTATTTGAATTAGGACTCCTGCACATAACCATCGTACCTATACGTGATGAATTTAACTTTATGGATGGTATTATCTGTTATCCAGTTTTGTAGGCTGATTAAGAACCC
>PVIJ01015557.1:0-36011 GCA_004024925.1 Scalopus aquaticus
CTCCCCCTCTCTGCCTTAGAGACAGCTATAAGTCTCCCGTGAAATATATACAGTGTAAATATATAAAAAGCTTGTGCCTGCCTGCTGCTTATGTATTCATGAAATAGTAAATAAATTTTATGGGATAATTTGAAGGCTGCCAGGAAACCGGGAGATGAAAACGGAGGCCTAATGAGATGGAGTATGAGGGCAGCACACGCGCCATCGACCTGCCGCCTCTGGCCCGAGCGGGACCAGCCCGGCCCCGGGGCCCTCGGAGGAGCTTCCGGGGGTCATAAACCACGGGTGGCTGCAGGGGGGTGGGGGAGACCAGCTCAGGGATTAGGGGCGGAGGCTGCAGTCTGGGGAGGCCCAGCTCGGGAGTGGCGTGGAGGCTGACCCCCGCCTTCTGGGAGACCTGGGAGGTGGGCTCACGGGCTGAGTTCTGCTCCCAGCCCTGCCAGGGACTGGCTATGTAGCCTTGAATCGGTCACGGCCCCACTTTGACCTCAGTTTCTCCATGTGTCTTATGAGGAGCTCCAACACAAAGTCCCCAGACGGGGGTAGCTGGGATGAGACGGTTGCATAACTATCCTCTTTCACTCCTGAATTTTTCCTTTCTAGCACCGACTACAGTGTGCAAACATTTATTTTACACTTACTGGATTTATATCTGTTTCTCCACTAAACTTCCTCTTCACTGGGGCAGGGGTCCAGTTCTGTGTTCCCGCTGTTTACCACCCCTGGTGTCTAGCAGAGGAAGTTCTCAGTAAATGTTTGTTGGCAGAGTGGATGTGCGTGGATGAGGGAATGAAAGAGTGTGAGTGAAACGTCCAGAAGGGGGCCAACGCCGCCCAAGCTCTCCACTGCCTCCGGCTTGGTCCTCACCAGCGGCATCTCAGGCTTAGACGGGTGCAGTAGCCTCCTGTCTGGCCCCCCAGTTCCCACGCAGCCTCCCTACAGTCCATTCTCCCCCCAGCCACCAGAGGGCTACTGCTAACCCTGGTAAGATCACATCCCTCATTTGCACAAAACCCTCCCATGGAACTTACCTCCCTCAGGAACTATCGGAGTCCTCCCCGTGGCCCCCAAAGTCCTACATGATCTGCCACTGGTCCCTCTAGCAGCCGGCACCCCGACACCCTCTACTTCCACCCTCTCTCACTGCTCCAGGATCCTACCTCAGGGCCTTTGCACTGGCTGTTTGTCTCTACCCAGAATTCCCTTTCCCTGGGTATCCTCATAGCAAGCCCTCTCATCTGTTTCAAGTTTTTTCTGAGGCCACCCTGACCAGCTTACCTAAAAGTGGACTTTCTGGTATTCCCTGTCCCCTTAGCCTCCAGCGCCATCACCCCCTGACCCCCCACAAAGCACTTCCTTTCTAACCTAATATATGATTGGATTTCTTGTGTTTGCACTGGACATCCCTGTCCCCCGCCCCCTGCGAATGAGGCTTCAGATTTACGGTGTGTTCCCGCAGCAGGTCCTCAGCGACGTTAGTTGGCTGAATAAGTGAATGAGTGAATCGATAAGGGGCTGCTTCCATTCACTTTTTAAAAATGTTTCTTATGGATACAGGCTTTTCGGAGCAAAGAGTGCTCCGAGGGCAGGCACGAAGAGAAGTGGGGCCTCAGGGGAGAGGGTCTGGGGAGGGAGAGGCCAGCCCTGAGCCTGGTTGGAGAGAGCCCCTGCCCAGAGAGAAAGCCAGGTGGGACCCCGACACAGCTCTGTTAGGATCTGAATGATGTCCCCCAATTCCTATGGTGGAGCCCCACCCTCCAGAACCTCAGCAAGGAAACTTATTTAGAAATAGGGTCATTGTGGGTTAATTAGTTAAGCTGATGCCCTTGGGCTGAGCTCTAACCAATTACAGCTGGTGTCTTTATTAAAAGGGGAAGCCTGAGCACAGACCACATATGGGGAGTAGCCATACAGACCGGAAAGTGGAGGTGGAGGTGATGTGCCTACAAGCCAAGGGGTGCTGAAGACTGCCAGCAACTACCAGAAGTTGGGGGAGACCTAGAACAAACTGCCGGTCTCTGCCCTCAGGGGGCACCCCTACCGACACCTACACCTTGGACCCCAGCTTCTGTACTGCCAGACAAGGCCCTCCTGTGTGTGTCGGCCCCAGTGGGTGGTGCTGGGTTATGGCCACCCTGGCAGACTCTCACAACCTCTGCAAGGCACAGGGAGAAAGGCGAGCCCACAAAGTCCAGCCCAGGCTGAAGCGACCCGAGAGGTCAAGGTGGCCATGCCTCCGCCTCCAAGCAGCAGAGAGAACAGCCTGATTGTTCCAGGGACCCCTCTGAATCTTCCCTCTGGGAACCTGGGAGTATCAGGAGGAAGTCCTTCCTGAAGCTGACCTGAGTCTTGCATGCTGCTCTTCCCCCCTCCCCGCCCCCAGCCTCATCCTCAGTGGAGAACAGCCGTCCTCCACATCCATACGCCTGGCACTGGAGGCCTTCCACAGACATGGGAGGCAGGCGGCCCTGGTTCTGGACCTGGCTCTGCCACTTGTGGGCTGCACGACCCGGGCCCATTTCTAAACCTGTTTCCTCATCTGCAAGGTGGGAGAATTCTGTAAGGATCCAGTGGTGTCCGTCTTGTGGAAGCACCCAGCACAGTACCAGGCGGGCCCTGAGTCACAGATGCCAGGCGCCATTATTATTATGGGATTGCTGGTGGGCTCACATGAGCTCACTGGGAGGAAGGACCCAGGGCTGCTCGGCCGACAACACGCCGAGCTGAGCTCCCCCGCACCCCCACAGGAAGAAAGGGCACAGCCTCCTGCCCCGACTCTTTCAGGAAACACACTGGCATATGAACACGCAGACGAATGGGGCCATGCCTAAATAAACGGCGGCCAATGAAGAGGCATCGAGTCCTGAAAACAGTGCGTTGAGCTCAGGGACCGGCCTGCAGAATGCGTCCCCCAACCAAGCCGGGATGACATCGTGCGGGGAGGCGTGGGAGAGCGGCGTTCTGCGGTGATCTCATCATCGCTGAGCGGACATCACGGAAGGTCGCTGCACAAAATAGATGGTGTCGCCTGCTACCACCCAGGCTAATGGCATGGGCTGTGGGGACACCGGCTGACGTGCGTCTGTCGTTGGTGAAACCTCGTGATGCAACGCTCAACCGTGTATCATCACTGCACGGACAGTGACGCTTCCCAGATGCTCACCTGAGCAGAGTTGGAGCAGGGTAGGAGGGAGGAGGGAGGATGAGGTCAGAGTAGGGGAGGAGGGAGGAGGGAAGATGGGGTGAGAGCAGGGGAAGAGAGAGGAGAGAGAGCAGGGGAGGAGGGAGGTTGGGGTCAGAGCAAGGGAGGAGGAAGGAGGGAGAGCAGGGGAAGAGGGAGTCATAGCAAGGGAGGAGGAGGAGGGAGTCACTTTCTTGGATGTGGGGATGCCACAGTAAAACCCAATGTCCCGGTATAGAGTCCAGCTCCGATCTTATTAGACTAATGGGCAACGCTGAACCCCTTTGAAAGACATTGCTTTCCCACTGGAGATGCTTAAAATATTGGCCTTTATCCGCATCTCCCAAGCAGAAATTCTGGAGGGAACCAGAATGATCGATCATCCCACAAAAGCAGGAGAGCAACAGTCCAGAGAAGGACTCTTTCTTTGCTTCCTCCAGTCTTTTCCGGAAGCTACTCCTATGTTCGACAGAGAAGGTGGCCAGCCAAGGCCGAGCGGGCAGGGAGGCTGGTGGGAAGTCAGGGCTTGAACCCAAGGGGCCTGGGCTTCTCCACAGCTCCAGCCAGTATACCGTGCTCAGTGTCATTATTGCTGCTGTTAGTTTATCAGACTCCATATTTGAGTTGCTGAGTGTCATCTGGCTGGCGAGGTGGGCAGGGACATGTCCCGTCATGCTTCTGAAGCTTAAGCTTCGGGGCTTCTCACTTGGTCCCCTTTAAATAAATATTCACGTCTGGATCTTATTTTTTAACTCATAATAAAAACGATGCGTTTTTCTTAAAGAGGTCTACACAGCTGAGCACAGCTGACGGCGGCGGTGGGAGAGTGCGGTGGCCACCCCAGAGGGGAGAATCCGATACTGTCAAAATATTGACAAGGATGTTAAACAATGACACTTCATTAATAAATTAATGAGTTAATTGCATAAGCTTGAGAACCCTCCAAACCTGGATTCTCCCTCCAAAGGGCTACTCATGTTCATTCTGCAACGAGGAGCTTCTGGGGCCCAGAGAAGTTCCCTCCCTTGCCCCAGGGCACACAGCTGGGAAGAGGCGGAGTGGGGATTTGAACCCACAGCCTGTGCCCTTGGCCGCCACGCGGTGCAGACTTCCTGTGCAAGGAAATGCTCCCATCCCAACTGGCCTCTAAATCCGGCGCCCCCCACCCCCACCCCCAGCGGCAGGGCTGGTGTCTGAGGGCTGGTGGGGTCCCCCAGGCATTTCAGAGCAGGGCAAGGAACCAGCAGGAGGAAGTGGTTTCTGGTAGGAAGATTCAGGGTCCTGGATGGGATGTGTGTGTGAACAGCTGCAAGTTTTAAGAAAGGGGAGGTTAAGGCGCTACAGGAACATGGGCGACACGGTACCACCCCCTTGGAATTTTCCAGCAAATGCTTCCTATTTTTCTTTTCATAAAATGTCTTCAACAAACAGGATGATTTCGAATGACTGGGGTGGACGCATCAGTGAGGGTCCTACCCTCTCCCACCGGGACCTGTCCGAGTCGCTCACAGCCGCCTCCTAGCTGCTTTGCCTCCTGCCGCCGACGGCCAGTCTCTCCCCCTGGCAGCCGGGAAGCCACCATGTGATTCTCGGGGTCTTCCTCCACCAGAAAATGTCAGCACTGGGAGGGTCTTTGCACACACACACCACACACGCATGCACACACGTGCACACATACATACACGCGTGCACACATGCACACATGTGTGCGCACACATACAAACACACACGCATGTGCACTGCCTCTCTGACCTCGTCTCCCACCTATCTCCCCGCTCGCTCACGCTGCAGAGCCGCTCCCCTGCTAGTCTTCACATTCCTACCTTTGCACTTCGGGTTCAGCGCCCGGTGCGCCCCTTCTCCCGACAGCAGTGCGTGCTCCTTCACCCAGGCTCTACCACCCACTTGCACCTCGCGCGGCTCCTGACTGGCATCTCCTTGGCACTTAGCATCAGCAAATACCACACATGATCCATCGTGGTCATTCTCAGTCTCGCTGCCCGGAGTGTGGACTCCGCCAGGGCGGGGGTTTGGGGCCTGGTTCACCGCTGTGTCCCTGCACCTAGGCTCAGACTTGGGCAACCTGTTAGGGGGTGCAGCCTCTGCCCACCTATGATAATCCCTAAGCTCTGAGCAGGGGAGAGGTGGAGGGGAATCTCGGGGCCTGGGGAGGGGTGTGTCCGTGTGAGTGAGGCCTGGGAAAGGAGCCAGCCCAGCTGTGGAGCAAGTGGGCAGGGCCGTGTCATGTGGGCCCCAATGCCGCCCTCCAGCCCCGCCCCCCAGCCTGGCTCTGGCCGCCTCCTCGATGAAGTGGAGAGGCCTTTTCTTCTCGTCCTTTCCTGCAAAGCCAATCTTTATATTGATTTCTCCACTTCCTCCTCCAGCTGCAGTCAATGGCCGTCGAGAGAAGCTGAGCGTGTCGGTTTTGCTGAAGAGTCCCAGTGGCAGAGGGGCCGGGAAGCCTCCGGCTGCCTGGCACCGGCACCCTGGGGGCTCCCAAGAGAAACAAGCCAGCACCCACTTGGGCAGTCATTGATGCCCAAAGCATGGCCTGGGCACCTCGTGTGTGCCAGGCCCCATTGCTAAGGTTGAATCGCTGGGAGAGTCACTCAGTAAATTTAATGAGCACCTACTATGTGCCAGACACTGTTCTAAGTACTGGGATACAACTGTGGACAATGTATGAAAATTCCCCACCCTTGTAGAGTGGGAGACATGGGGAAAATAAGAAAAGTACATAATAGGTCAGGTGTGAAAAGAACCGAATGACCCTGCAGTAAGCACTAGGCTTCTACAGTAAGCACTGCCCTGAGATTTTAATGCTAGAACTTAGATTTTCTCTCTTATCCTTCTCCCCATCCTCACTCTGCCACCACTGATATTGGTAGATCAGAACACTTTTTAGGTGCAAATGACAGGAACCCATATCAGACTGGCTTAAGCACATAAGGAATTTGTTTGGATGACACAATTCAAAAGTTTGAACTTCAGGCACAGCTGGATCCAGGACCTCTGTTGCTGTTATTTGAAATCTCACCTTTGGTCTGTGCTTTCTTCACTGTTGACCTTATTCTCATGCAGACTTTCTTTTTTATATATATAATATATATTTTTATTGTTATTTATGTCTTTTACATTTTGTATTCCCCTTGGGTAGCCCACCACCAATTCACCCGTGATCCATCTCTATGGTCCCTTGTGTTCTCATGCAGACTTTCTTCACATAGTGATAAGAATAGCCTCCCAAAGCCTCAGGTTGACATTCTCCCAACTTAGCAACTCAAGAGAAAGAAACTACCTCTTGACCAGGAAATGGACCAGAATGGAATCTCATTGGTCCAGTGGGTCATGTTCACATCCTTTAACCAATTATTACAGAGGTATGGAGCGCTCTAATTGGCCAGGACTGTTGTTGAGTCCATCCCTGGGTCTGAGGGTGGAGTTGTACCTCCACCCAAGCCTCAGTGAGGAGAGCAGAGGATGGAGATTCCCCTGAAGAAGATGCACCAAAACCGCCGGAGAAGAGAGTGATGGGGTCCAGGCCGTCTCTGAATAGTGAAGGGCTACAGAGACGGGCTGAATTACCCCCACTTAGCTTTTACGATCACTGGTTTTCCCAAATCAGAGCTCAGGAGTTCATAAGACACTGTCAAGGGCGAGGACGCTTGGGCAGCACAGTTACAGTTGTTTGCAAACAAAGACAGGACCATACACACAGAGCTTTCCAATGCCTGCGCTCAGCCATCAGTCCCAAGGCCACCTGGGTCCCTGCCAAGTCTGAACCCATGGAAATGACATAAAAACAATAGCAAGGAGCTGCTTCGCAGGGGAGGGTGCTCTGAGTGCCTCCTGCAAAGCCAGTGGGCTGGCAGAATGACACACCTGCGAGGCCTGCGAGGCCAAGGGGTTACGGGACCTATGGCTGCCTCTAGGTGGGGCTGATGCCAATCCCCATGTCGTGTGACCCAGTCACGGATGTGGCTCAGATACATCTGGTGCAGTTGTCCTCACGAAACGGGGGTGGGGGTGTGGGGGGGTGTTTCAACAATGAAACCCATTTACACATCTGCTGTAAAAATGCCACAAAGGGGGCCTCCCTGGTGGCGCAGCGGTTGAGCGCAGCGCTGTGGAGCTGTCGGCAGCAGCGACGCGAGCTCGACGCCCAGCTAGGAGAATCCCACATGGTGCGGCAGACCTCTCCTGCCTCGCCCGCTGCTCCCCTCAGCAGTGTATTTCTGATCTTCCTGTTCTGCTCCCCACTCTGTCTTTGGTGAACCCTCTCGCCGCCCCACGCCTCTGGCCTATACCCCAGCTTGTATGTATAAATAAATAAATCTTTAAAAAAAAAAAAGCCACAAAGAATAACGAACGGCTCCATCAAATGCAAGCTTTCTGCTGCTTGTTGAATTCTTTCCTCTTTTTCAAAAACACCTGGCTGCCAGGGAGCTCAAGGCCTAAAGTTTTTACTCCATCAAGTTACCCTGCCAGGCTAGACACCTTGTATGACCAGGCAGGAAGAAGCCCACATAGTAACCCATGCAGAGAGGACACTGGATACATGTCACAGTTATTGCAATAATTAGAGATGGTGCAGGCAGCACAGAGAAGATCTGGAAAGGAGAGTGAGAGGATGTGAGGATGTGACATCCATGCTGGCTTCCAATGATCACTATTTTTGTTTTTTTATCTGTGAGATCGATAATACAGTTGTGGGTCAAGTCAGAACATTTCAGTCAACAACAGACTACATATAGGATTGGCCCCCAATAGGCTACGTGACCGTGCCTAGGTGTGCAGTAGGCCATCTTGTCTCTGTGTAATCACACTCTAGGTATTGTGGATTACACTGTGACATTTACACAATGACCAAATTGTCCAACGACACATCTCAGAGTATCTCCCCTTCATTAAGCAAAGCATGACTGGACTTACAAGTGATACAAAATCCAAAATCTGCCCTAATTAAAGAATAAAAACTCTCTCTTTTTCCACTGTCTCCCAGCTACACAATTTTGTCTCCAACTAATGATAGCAGTCTAATTTATTTCCAGGGATATTCTACAGCATATTGAATTATGTACATATTTTTTCTTTTTATCATAATAGCATGCTACACAATGTTATAACTTTAACTTAATATATCCTGGCAGTTCTTCTACATCAATACATAAAATCCGTCCCCATTCTTTTATATAACTGCATAGTATTCCAGGGGGTGGACAAAACATGGTGTATTGGTTTGATCTTATATTGGTGGACACATGGGTCATTTCCATTGTTTATTAAACCACTTGGAGGCTGCCATTATTTTAAAGACTTTGAAACTGAATCTCGTGTCTCTTGCTAAGTTGGAGAGTAGGGGGGCTTCTCTGATCAAAACCCATAGCACATCATTAAGTCTTTGGGCTTCCTCACTCCAGCTTTTATTAAATTATCCCAATTTGTCCTTTCAAATAGATGTCTTTTCTTAAGTAGTGATTTACCACAATTAAGCCCCCCAAAATTAAATTAAATGAATTACGTCTCTTAGGTTGGGTGTCTGCGGGAACCGAGCTTGGGCATGGTAACGGCCCAGATGCTATTAAAAGCAAAGGCAGGAGAATGTGTGCTGGGTTAGAAAGGAAAATTCATAGCTCCACTGATACGCCATGATAAATAATTATGAGTTATTAATTTTAAATTACATCTTTAATGCGTTGCATGATTTTAATTCCCCCTACAGTATTAATATCGGACTGGCTTTGATTAATTTAAAGCAGAACAGAAAGGTGCCAATTAAGGGAACTAGCTGGGAACTTTGAGGTGTTTATATCTGTCTCTTGATAGCCCCCACAGTGGGGGACAAGGTCATTGCTCAAGGGAAGCTGGTGATTATCCACGGAAACCCAGGGTGGGATGTGTCAAGAAGAGTGGGAGATGGATGTTAACCCTTTCTTTGTCTTCGAGTGGCAGGGAGGAGAGAGATAAGAATGAAAAAGCAGAATCCCCAGGCTTTTAATGAGCCAAAAGACAGATCCGAATAGGACTGGGTAGCCCTTGCCTTCGGGAAGGGCTCTAGGGACTAGGCCTCCTGGGTACTGGGGTTTACTGTGTCACCCCAAACAAGAGCTTGACCTCTTTTGGCGTTGCTGGACCTCAAGACTTAGAAAAGAGGGGTGACACTCAGCAAAGATGAGCAATGGACACAAGAGTTTCCCAACTGGCTGAAAGGTAATTGTGCTGGGATAGGAGCCAGTTGCTACAATATGGCGCACACAAAGACCCTTTGGGTCTTGGCCAATGGGTGTCTTACCTGTTTACTTGCTAAGGGTTTGTTTTAATGGATGCTAGAAAGCAGCACATTGCCCGCCCTTTGAACTCAGGACTACATAGATATCATTGCTAAGGTTGAGGTTAAAATAAAAAAGGGGGCATCCAACAAACTGTTGAGTCCCAGTTGTCGAATGATAATGATTATGATGCTGGTGATACACAAGCCGGTGAAGTTAACACTGTCAAATTAATGTCATTACAGCCACGTATGACAGCAAGCCCTAGCCTTGGGAGAAGGAGATAGCACTTGATAAATACAAGGCAATGAATCAAAGGGTGTCCCAGTTAGCTGAAGAGTGAGGGTCTAGCAGACTGTTAGACCGCTAGGGCGCTAGCAGTTAGGCTAGTGTGAGGCTGGGGCTCCAGCAGGGATGCTTTGGGGTGAGGGGATCTTTCTTAATTTCACTTAATAACTGGATGTTTGTGTTAAGGTATGCCTTAATGTGACTTCAAGGATAGCATTGCTTAGGTTAAGGTTCAATTTTTTAAAAACGCATGATGCTTAACAAAATATGTTGTATGTCGCATGTGGCTATGGCAAATAATAACTATTAAGATGGTAACACACAAGAAACTGAGCCTGGTGAATATCAAATTAATGTCACCACTGCCACTGAGGCTAGAAACTCCAGTCAAGGCTCTAAATTAATGACCCAAGATGTGAGTGAGCTTAAAAAGAAGTCCCCACATGCCACAATGGGAATTTATCACCTTTCCTCCCCCATGGTGCTCTGTCGTGGGGTTGCCAAAGCTCTTTCCCATTTGAGGCATTTGATTCTCAAAATAGTACTGCAGCACCTAGATTTTCCTGGCGAGCCATGTGTCCAGTATGTGATGGTGGCGGGCCAGAGACCAGGCAGAAAAGAGGAGGGAGAAGAAGGACGGGTGACGGCGAGGGCTAACCTGAGCTAAGGTGCTATTCCATGCCAGCAGTGGTAGTTTCGAGGCCTCAGCCTGGACTATCTCCCCTAATGCAGCAACCCCATAAAGTGAGCACTCCCTGGATGCTGATTCCGAGATGAGGGTCCTGGGGATCAGAGAGGAGAAGTCACTTGTTTGAAGTCATCCAACTGGGAGGCAACAGAGTCAGGGATTATTACAACTAATACTGTATCATCTCAGAGAGGGTAAGCAATTGACCCAAGGTCACACAGCTAATTACACGGCTAGGAAGCCAGGCAATCTGGACCCAGAGTTTCCTCTCTTAAACACTGGACTATACTGCCCTACGAAAGAGACGCACCACTTACAAATGGGAACTACTGAGACCCAGCGTGGTGCAGTCCTAAGCACACCAGTAGGGTAGCATTGAGCTCAGGAATCCAGACTGCCCACCCCAAGTCCTTGTCGTCACAGACAACTGTGTCTCCATGATCCCGTGACCGCTGAGGAAGGGTCTCTTCATGGGCTGACTCTTCCTGAGCACACAGTAGGTGCTTGGCTGTGCGTGGCCTCCCCAGGTTGGCTCTGCTTTTCCCGGGCTGGGTTCCTGGGCCTGCTGCTCTCCCTTAAGCGCCCCCTGGTGTCTCCCTGGCTCCTGGGGGTCTCTGAAAGTCCAGCCGGAAGTCCCGACGGAGCTCAGCTTCCCACCAGAGCTGCGGAAGCGAGACAATCGCATTAGGTCCCTGGGGCGGATTTGGCCGTCTCATCAGGCTCTGAAAGGCGAGGATTGGCCGGGGACAGCGGGAGCAGCCGGAGCTGGTTCCTGTTCAAAGCTCCTTCCTCCAGTGGCATTAAAGATGGATTATCATTCAGAGGGCCAGAGCCGGGCAGTGAGGCCGGCCCTCTGGCCAGATAAGATGGCCACGCAGGTGGCAGCCCCCGGGTCGAGGGCGGCCAGGGCCCAGCAAGGACAGGGATGACAATGCCGGGCAGGAAGACGCCCGCTGTTCTGGGCCCCTTCCAGGTGCCGGGCTCTGCGCTAAAGGCTTTGGTCTGCGTCTCCTGTTAATGCTCATAACTCCAAATGGGGAAACTGAGACACAGCGATGGCTAACGGGCCAGGGGCGGCCCAGCCCAGCACAGGACTCAGCTCCAGTCTGTCCCCAGCTGTCATGAGTCAACTTTTTTTTAAAGATTTATTTATTTATGCATGCAAGTTGGGGTACAGGCCAGAGGCGTGGGGCGGCAAGAGGGTTCACCAGAGACAGAGTGGGGAGCAGAACAGGCAGATGGACGGAAATACACTGCTGAGGGGAGCAGCGGGCGAGGCAGGAGAGGTCTGCCACGCCATGTGGGAATCTCCCCGGCTGGGCATCGAACTCACACTGCTGACAGTCCCACAGTGCTGTGCTCAACCCGTTGCGCCACCAGGGAGGCCCTGTCATGAGTCAATTGTGTGTACAGTTAGCTCAGCCCTGCCCTCTCTGCTGCATCACAAGGCCAAGGCCAAGGCCAAGGCCCAGGCCTGCTTCTCTCCCGTTGTGTCTCCAGAGTTAGAGTCCCAGCCATAGAGGGGGTGCACAGGGCGTGTTTGCTCAATAGATTTTGGTGTGAAGGAAAGGAGAAAAGAAGGAAGGAATGGGAGGAGGGAGAGAGGGAAGAACACATGTCCCAGGGCCCCCCAGAATCCCTGTTCTCAAATTTCTGCTGGTCCACTCCGGACAAAAGGCCACACAAGGAGGAAGGGGGTGCCGTGCAGAGGCACAGAGGCTGGAATGGGGGTGCATCAAAGGTCTTCACACAGGGGTGTGATGAGCACGTCCCGGACCCAGCCCCCGCTACACACCTGATGGGCCACGTGCGCTTGGCCAAGCTGTTTATCCCCTACAGGGGACCTCAGGTTCCTCCCGCCTCCGCGGCTGTTCTGAGGGTGGTTGAGGAAGTGTGCTCTCCTCGCCCAGGCTGGGTCAGCCACGGCAGCAGGCGCCCTGCCTCAGAGCAGAGGTAGCAAGAGCTGCCTCCAGCTTGGAGCTGTGTGGCCTCGAGCTACAGTCTGGCGGTCTCTGGGCCTCCGTCTCCAAACTGTAACTTGGGGGAGATGATAGGAGCACCTCCCTCTCAGGCAGAGACGCGATTACAGGGGGTGGGGCTCGAAGAGGACGGTGATGCCGGACCGGGGTCAGACGAGCTGTCCCATGCTGCTCTCTGTCGAAATATGGAGCCTGGCGGCCATGCTGGGAAGTGTGAGGGGAAGAGTCATTCCTGGAGAAGGTGGGGCTTGGGGGAGCAACTGCGTGAGTCTATATGGCTGAAACAGAAGCATGGATGCCAGAATGGAAAAGACTCATTTAGTGGGGGTACAGAGAAATGCTAATGTAGTTTCTAGGACAGAGGTTATTTATATATTTAAACTTCAAGTTGTGGGGCTTTTCCTCGTGGGTAAGGGACCCTCATGTATCAGCCACAGGTCACGAGAACACTGCATGACAGCAGTTGCCAGCCTCCACAGAGGTCAGGGGTCAGCGCCCCAGGCACATTCACGGGTTGGCTGATCTGGCTGCCTCCCTGGGGAGACTTGGCCTCCCTGCATCTGACCCTCATCCTCCGGCAGCTGGGTCTGGGCATGTCCTCACAGCCACCCAAAGGCCAGGGGTCAGCCCGAGTGTGCCAGTGGTTTTCAGGCCTCCACTTGTGTCAAATTTACTAGCATCCCATGAACAAAAGCAGGCTGCACGACTGATCCAGAGACTAACGGCTGAGGATGACACTATCACCCCACAAAGGAGGTGAGGCCTCCCTGGTGGTGCAGGGGGTTAAGTCTCAGCACTATGCAGCCATCCGCAGCCACTGCAGCAAGAGTTCGATCCCCAGCCAGGGAGCTTCCCACATGGCCCAGCAGACCTCTCCTGTCTCCCCGCTGCTCCCCTCAGCAGTGTGCTTCAGTGGATCTGCCTGTTCTGCTCCCCGCTCTGTCTCTGGTGAATTCTCTCACCCTCTACACCCCAGCTCTTGTATGTATAAATAACTAAAATAAAGGAGGTGAAGCAGGGAATGAATGGACAGCGGGGGTCAGTTTTGTGACCTCCCACCTCTCGCCTCGACAGTCGACAAGTAAGAATGTTCCTCCAGCTGCCGACAGCGGCAGCTGCCCTTGCTGGTCTCCTCCGGAGCCCTCCAGCGGCCCTGTGCTTTGTGCGCCTGCAGCGGTCCCCATTCTTGTTAGTCCTTTTAACTTCACCTGCCAGCCCTGCGGAGGCTCTGACATGCTGCTGGGCTGACCCTGGGCACGTCCCTCCCACTCCCGAGCCTCACCTACCTCATCTGTGAAATGGGGGCGCTGGCAGGGCTCCTGGGGCTTCCCTGCACCAAGCAGGCAGAGCGCCTGGGAGGGTAACTGCTGACTAAGTGCTTTATCATTATTACTACTGCTGCTGTGAGCTCACAGAGGCACGATGTGCTCCACTGGCTTCAAGGTTTCTGAGACTCCCCGTGGAAAAGGGCTTTTCTTCCGCGCCTCGTCCTGGGAGCCAGCTGCCCATCTGCCTGAGGGATTTCTGTTAACAAGCTCTTGTAATCTCTGCTGTGATCAAGGCCTCCTCCTGGGCGTGGGTGCTCCGCTGGGGGCTCGCATCCTCTTAGGCTAATCCTGGGCTGAGCCATGAATAGCTGATCACCCGACCCCGCCTCCAGCAAGCCCGCCTGGCTGCAGCCAGAGATCTGGAAGGCTGTGGCACCCTCTCCGTCCTCCCAGAAGCCCCTCGTCCCTAGCACAAGGCGTGTTTACTCACTCAGGCCTTTCGCTCAACAACTGTGCATTGCACCCCGCTATTCCTGAGACCTACTCTAGACCCAGCTCAATGGTCACGTAACATCTGACTGCTTCTGACTCCAAGACGTTGCCAGGGCTCCTGGAGAAGGAAGCTGAAGCTTGACCAAAATAGAGTCATTAGACCCGATTTCTGATTATATAACGTGTTAGTTTCCAAGCGTTTGTCTCCAGTCCCCATCTCAGGCAACCGGAGCGTGTTCCTTTGAAGCAGACTTCTGGGGGCTTCTTATGCACACGACTGACTAGGAGGCTCTTGGGGGAAACCACAGAGCCGGAGAGGCCTGGCGGGGAGCAGCCCGGCAAAGACACTCTACAGGGTAAGTCCAGGGCCGGGCTGGGCCTGGGACCTCCGTCCCAGCGTCAGGCAGGGAACGGGGTTTTGACGCCCACACACAGTAGTGAGCACCCCTGAGTGATGGGGGTGATGGGTGTTCGTCCAAGGCCCTTCCTGGAAGGCAGCTGCAGTGGCTCAAGGGCAGGGCTTTGGGGGTCACTGCGGGCTGCCTGCAGCAGCCGGGGTGTCACACTGAATCAGAACGGAGCCCCGTGGGAATGGGCAGAGTCCCTCTCTGCCACCAAGCCTCCTCCACCCCTATTTTCATCAGTTCGACCCAATCCCAGGCCCCCCCTCAGACGGGCACCAGCCACTGAGTAGAAGGGAGGCCGCTCGTCCACCCGCCAGCCCACTGCCTCCAGGCCTGCCTGCTTCTGGGACACTTGCCCCCGCTGGGGGAGGCCCTCCCAACTTGTGGGGGCAACACAGGCCCGTGGACATGGGTGTCTGAAAACCCGGCTGCCTTCCCCGAGAAGGGACAAGCTGGGGTTCAGTTTATGCTCCAGAGCCCCAGAGGGGCCCGGCCATGGTGGGGGCCGCGCTCTGGCTCAGCCCCTTCCCTGGCCTGTCCCGGGCCCCTCATGCAACCTTCTGCAGCTCATCAGTGTCCCAGTTTGGCTTCTAGGGGCCCGAAGGAGGACGAGTTTCGGAGAGGCCCAGCCACGGTGGCACGTGGCCCAAGACTGGCCGATGAGAGGCGTCCGCTGGCCCCGGGCAGGCCCAGCACGGGCTGAGCAGGTCAGCCTCGGGAACACACAGCAGCCTGTGCAGCTGGGCGCCCGCCAGGAGGGTGTGGACACGCAGGCCTGGGTCACAGAGCCCTGCTCCCACGAGACGCTCCACCTGCCCTGGGGGATGAGGCCACAGGGAGCCCAGAGGGCCCTGGGAGGAGCCAGGAGCGGAGGGGCCTGGAGAGCTAGGAGGCAGCTCCGGCCCCACACGCAGGCCTGGCGGGCCAGGGCCTCAGGTGGCCGAGGGACGCCGCCCGCATGGCTGGGGCCAGCCTCCAGGGACACCGCGTTCCGGCAGGAACAAGGGCACCCAGACCTGGGCCCCTCCCAGCTGTGGCAGCTGCTTCTGGCCCCACCTCGCCGAGGACACCTGCCAACACCACGGATGGCCAAGATGCTTTGGGCTGCTGGCTGGAAAGGTCACAGCCAGAGAGAAGAGCTCTCCTGATGGCATCACCCCACAGCAGGATGTGCTCAGTTGAAGAAGGAATGCAGCCCCCACTTGGTCACGCCCTCCTCTTCCCTCTCCCGGCTCCTTCTCCCCCTCCCTCTCCCCCGCCTCCCCCTCCCTCTCCTCTTCTTCCTCCTCCTAGCACTAGATCATGGCAGGGGTGCCCCTCAAGTTTGCCCACCCCTCCCCAGAGAGAATCAATCCCAGCTTGCTGTGTGGACCGTGGATCCTCTCCCTTCATCCCAGCCTGGAGAGTTCGGGTGAGGGGCTCTGTTCCTCCTTGCAGGGATGCGTAAGAAAGGAGATGCCATTCTGTCACCACAGATGAATTGAGCACCTACTATGTTCTGGGCCCTGGGATATAGCTGTGTATCCCTGCCTTTCACTGGGGGTGGAGGAATACAGACCACGAACAGGTAAACACACCATGATGTGCATGTTAGGCAGCAGATAACAGGATTAACCCTGCTGAGGCAGGATGCTTAATTAACTTTGGGGACAAGAAGGGGGACAGGAAGGCATGGCTCTTAAAGGGACAGGCCGAAGGATTTCACTCCTGCCACCAGTAAGAACTCAGCCAAGGAGGTACAATCTGTCGTTTGACAAGTACTGATGGGGCATGTTCTCTGTGCCCAGCCCTGTGCTAGGTGCTGGGGACACAGGGATGAACAAAAGAGACAAAGACGCCTGCCCTCAGGGAGCTGCCACTCTTGTGGAGGAGATGGATTGAGATTGCACAGGCACAAAAATAAGTGCATGATGTTAACAATAGCTGTTGGCCTGCACTGAGGCGTGGCTGCTAGGGGCAGAGCTGCAGCTGGGCGAAAGCCAGGGAGGGCCCCTGACCCGCAGCCACCGAGTGGGCAAGTTGGATGAGAGGCTGGGAAGGCATAAGCCTCAGGCATTTCTGGACAACAGGCTGACCGGCTGACCGCGGTACCTCTTCCACAGGATTAGCATTTCCCTGATAGAAGGTGTGCTGGGTCCTTAAAATGGCACTGAGCACCTTGTAACGACTGGGTAGCTCTCCGCTTGCCTTATTATTTAAAATCAAGGAAACCCAGCTCCACCCTGGCCTGGGATTGCCTGTCACGGTGATTTACAAGCTCCGCTTCCTCTGCCTGCAGCACGGACTCAGATCCTCACTGCTCATACACATTGTGGGGCAGCCCAGAGGCTGTTTCTGTGGCAGAGATCTGCACGCCCGAGACCCACAGTAATATGTGGGTCTCTGTCCAGCAGAAAGATGGGAGTCGCATATGTAATTCCAAATGTTCTATGGGCCATATGAAAAGAAAAAGTAAAATGACATGAAATTTTAAAATGTATTTTATTCAACTCAGTATATCTAAGATATTATTTCAACATAGGATCATTTGTAAAATGTATTAATGAGATATTTTACTTTTTTTTTTTTTGCACTCTGTCTTTGAACCCAGCGTGCGTTGAAGACCACACAGCTCAACGTGGACACACGCCATATTTCAAGAGCCCTAGTGGGCAGCTGTTCATTCTGGTCCGCAGACCTTGCGAGATAGAAAAGCAGAGTCCTGGGCCCCACCCCAGACCTCCCCAACCTGAATCTGCATTTAACCCCCAGGGGATGCACTCAGTTTGAGGCATGCAGGTCTAGACCCGCGCTATATCCAAAAGAGCTTCCGCACTGATGGAAATGTTTTACATCTGATGTCCAACACGGTGGCCACGAGCCACAGGTGGCCATTGAGCACATGTGACAGGGAACTAAATTCCTCATTTTATTTCATTTTAATTTAAATAGCCATAATGGCTGCTTACTGGACAGCGCAGACCCAAGTCAATGCAAGTGTTGCAGAATCTTAGCTATCGTCATTATTACCCTGCTCCTTTTCCAAGGAGAGGGAGTAGATAAATTGTAAATATATTCAGCAACATGGGCTCAACACCTGCTCGGGGTAGGTATGTAATTATCCTCCTCAGTCAGATTTGGAAATTGAGGCTTGGGACTTGTGTGAGATCACGTCTTGAATAAAAACGATCCCTCTAACTCGCATCATCGATCAAGCCCACCTATGTGCCAGGAACTCTGTCTCCTGGTCTTTCAATTCCCCTAACGACCCAATGCAGAGATACTAATACACTCGCCTTTGCACAAAGAGGGAGGTTTGGAAGGCTCAGAGAGATCAGGCGACTTGTCTGGGGTCACACAGCATCCAAGTGACAGATTCAGGAGTGTGATCCCAGCCTGTCTCCACCATGGAATTTCTCCCAAGACTGCGTGCAGGATGGGTGAACCATGCAGGGCTAGGATCCCCAGCCTGGAAAGGGGCTGGTAAGTGGGGGACCTAGTGACCCCAGGAAGCCCCTCACTGCCCTCTGCAGGTCAGTGGCGGGTGCCAGGCAAACACTGTAGCTCGCAGGAAGCCCCACTTGCTGTCCGGTGCGGGGATGGGTCAGCCTGAGCTGCAGGTACCAGGCGCCGAGGAACATGAGTGGCTTCTTGAGGACTGGAGCCGGCAGTGGCCAGCAAGGTCCAAAGAAGCCCGGGAAGCCGGCCCTCAGCCTCGGCCTCCTCTGTGTGCTTGTATTTAATGCCTCGCTTCATTGCCAAGCGAGCGTGGGTGCTGCGTGTTTGTTTGTCTAGCGACAGAAGGCAGCCTCCCAGGGAAAGGCAACCCCCTTCCTCCCCGGCCCCCCTCCACGCCCACACACCCAGCCTAATGCTGCATGGCAGGAACAGGCAGATGATTAGAAAACAGGCTGAGAGGAGCACCAAAAGGGCCCCCTGACACCAGCCACAGGAGCCAGCCCGAACTCCAAGCCCCGCAGGTCAGGGGCTCCCCATGCCCATGTGGTGTTGGGGGCCTGAGCTGGGAAGTCGGCAACAATGGAGTCTGAGCCCCTAGAGGTGGAGAAATAATAATGATCACAACGATGAAAATAACAGCCGCCATAGGTGGGCATTTACTGTAAGCCACACACATTTAGCCGAAGTCCCATAGCAGCCCTATAAGTGGGGTCCCCATTCTACAGAGAGGGAGCCGAGTCTCCTGAAGTTTGTCTGGTCAAGGCCGCCCAGCAAGGACGTGGTCGGGCCAGGATGGGAAGGCAGGTCAGCTGGGAGTCTGGAGGCCACGTAGAGCCGTCACGTGGAGCACCACGTGTGGATTTGGGTATTGGAACTCCAGTTTCACACTGTCCTATTGGGTGACCTTGGGGGTCTAAGCAACTTGACCTTCTGAGCCTCAGTTTCCTCAATTGATCAGGCCAACTTTGTGTGAAAATTAGATGAGATGAAACACCTGATGTCCGGGAGGAATGGGTCACAAAGGGAGCACAGTGCTGGTATACAGTAAGTGCTTAATAAATAGCATAAGTCCACTCTGTACAAGGAGTTCCTTCCCTTTTGAACTCCCAGGACCCATAGTCTGGGAGCAATGAGGTCCTATTTCCAGGGAGAACCAAGCGTTCTGCTTACTGCGACCTCAGGTATCCTCACCGAACACCCCCTCCCCGGAGCAGGACAATGAGCCCATTTCATAGGCCCGGAACCTGGAAACCGCAGAGCCTGGGAGTCTGTCGGGGGCCCCAAGGCTGCTGAGCATCTGAGCTGGGAAAGCAGTTGGGGTCTGGCAGAGTCAGCACTCCTAGCAGCCCCATGCCCAGGCCTCCAGCCGGGGCCGACTCAGTGACCAGACACAAGGGGGGTGACTCGGGGTGGCTGCGCTGCCTGCCCCTCACAGATGGAAAGCCGGAGGGGAGCCGGTGCAGACTGTCTTTCTCTCGCACACTCATGCACAGCTGCTGCGGCTGCTGCTGCAACGTCCTTGCCCAACTGCTGGGACGGCCATCACCATGGCAACCGCCAAAGGCCAGCTGGCCTCAGGTGCGAGGAGGGGCCTGGCCAACCTTGAGCCCCGGCCCTGGTGCCCTCTGACCACTCAACGATGTGTCCAGCCTGGCAGCCTCTGGAAGTCACCAGCCCTCACAGCTGGGTGGAGGGAAAAGGGAAAGCACGCACCCCCCAAAATAAACCCCACTGGCCATACCCCAGTCCTGCATCCAGGGTCCTCCCCTGCCCCAAGGATGCTGCTTCCTGTGGGTCTGGGGTCCCCTGCCCGAGAAGGGCTAGAGGCCCCGCTCTGTGGGCGGGAGCAACTTAGCAGTCACAGCTCTGTGCTGCAAATATTAATTATCTCCTAACGACTCTCCAGGCAGTCATTATATCTCTGCTGCTGGCAGCTGTTCCTAGAAACCTACCCGAGGCATCTCCGGGCAGAAGGAACCTGCCCCAGCGGCTGGCGGTGTGAAACGGGGCCGCAGCGTGTGCGGGCGTGCAAGGGGCTCTGGACAGGAGGACACCTACTGTCCTTCAGGGAGGAGCCTGAGGAGGCAGTGGGGGCAGGGCAGGGAGCTCCACAGTGACAGAAATGTCAGGCTTCAGGATGCCCCGTCTTGGCAGAAGGCACTTGCCTTTGTTAAGCACTTGTGAGGTGCCACCAGGTGCGTTCATGTCTCGCTACTCAAAGTGTGGTCCACGGACCTGCACCCTCATCATCCCTGGGAGCTGGTTAGAAACACCCAGTCTCAGTCTACCCAGAGCTGTTGAATTAGAAGCTGCATTCAAAACAAAGCAGCGGATTCGTGCCCTGGTAGAAGCTTCTGAGGCAGTAGGATTAAGCCTCACATGGGTGTAGCCGAGGTGGCGTTATCGTGTCCACAGAAACTAAGGCTCAGCGAGGTTCATAACTGGCTGAGGTCACACAGCTGTCGAGGGGCAGACCCCTGCCCAGGCCTTTTCCCAGCAGATCCTCTCCGAGCGCCCACCACACCCCAGAAACCATAGGGGGTACAGAGCCAGGTCTGTCTTATTCCAGATCTCAGGGTCTCAACTCTGCTGGTAGAGCTAAAAGAGCCTCAGCAGAGCTCACCACCGGCCGGGTTATGAGGTCCCGCCCCCCGGAGCCCTCATCTGACCCTCACAGCTGAGAGAGCTGCGCAGTCACCCTCGCCCTCCAGGTAAGAAAACGGACCTGGAAGGGGAAGTGGGGCCTACAAAGCAAAGGGCTTATCGGAGCGTGCAGAGGGGCTCCACGTGGGGGCCTTGGCTCTGCTTTCTCCGGGTGTCCCCAAGATTCCAGACCTTGGCTGGAGGCCACAGGTGTGTCCGTTCCAACACAGAGTATGTCCCTAGGGGCTCAGGTCCGTAGCCCGGACGCAGCACAACAGGATGGAGGGGACAGGAGGGGATGGAGGGCTGGAGCAGCGTCCGGGGGCCTGGGCTGGACGTGGAACCCTGTCTGCTGGGAAGAGAGGAATCTCTCTCTGCTCAGCTGCAGAATCAGTGACTTCTAGAGGCCCCCAAGGTGGACACCGCATCAGGAATGGCCACAGGATACACAGGCCACGTGGTAACCGTGGGAATGCTCTGTGTCCAACTGCAGGACATTGGCCTGGAGTCGGGCGAACTTCCCCACGCTCTAGTGAAGCAGCCAAGCCTGAGAGGAGGTGTGACAGGCACTCAAATCCCAGCTCTGTCACTCAGTCACAGGCCAGTCCTTTAGTCTCCTGAGCCTCAGTTTACTCATCTGTACAATGGGGGTAATCGTAATTACCTTGAAGGGGTGTGTTTCCGATTAAAATGAGACGAGGTGTGGAGAACACCCCACCCAGGCCCCGGATTCTTCCCGTCACTAACGTGTGGGGCAGGAACCAGGCCTTTTAGGGGTTGAACTAATACTGGGTAACAGTGACAAGGAGATTCCTTTCCATTGCTCTTTCTTCTTCCAACCCCCAAGACAATGATTCATCTGATGCAGACACATTTCTTATATCCCTAACACCTTCTAGTTTTCTTCTTTTTTTTTTTCAGATTGAGATGTGGCTTAAAATCAGTCAGTGCACGAATTAGAAGTAGAGCTCAATGACGTCTCACAAATCACCGCCCAGGTCAAATTATAGAAACTGAACAGCCCCCAGACCCCCCTCGGGCCCTCCCAGGCAATATCCTCACCAAGCATACCCACTATTCTGACTTCTATTCCTCAGAGATTAGCTTTGCCTCATCTTGAACTTCAGCCAAATGGAATCCTATCAAATGTACCACTTTTTTAAAAGAATAGCTTTGAGATATAATTCACGCACCACACAATTCACCCATTTAAAATGCACAATTCAGTGGTGTTTTATTATATTCACAGTGTAGCATAAATAACACCACAATAACTTTTAGGATACTTCCGCAGTTCAAAAACAAGTTCATAGCTTCAGCCATCATCCCTGCCCCAAACTTCCGGTGCTCCCCAGCCCTTGGCAACCAGGAATCTATTTTCTGTGTCTTTCAATTAGTCTGATCTGCATATTTCACATAACATGTGAGTTTTTGTGTCTGACATCTTTCACTCAGCATCATATTTCTAAGGTTCACCCTTATCTTATTAGTAGAATGTGTCAGTACTACATTCCTTTTTATGACTGAATAATATTCCTTGTATAGCTAGACCACATTTTATTGACTTAACCATTCATCAGTGAATGAACAAGAGTCACCTCTCTTGGATCTCCTTTCATTCCATACTATGTCTGAAATTTATCCATGCTACGTGTGTTTGCTGTTCGTTCTTTTTCAATGCTGTGTAATATTCTACCAACTGACAGCAACCATTATTCTTTGCTGAACATTTGGATAGTTTCCAATGTGACTTTGTTGTCAATAAAGCTTCCATAAATATTCTTGTGCACGTCTTTTGGAAACCTTATGTCAGCTGGTTTTACCTAGGTGTGGAATTGCTGGCCTTTGGGTAGGTATACATTTGCTTAGTTCTTTTTTTAACAAGCAGAGAACAGGGCTGAATGTTGGCACCTTTGCCAAATCACGTCTTGTTAGAATATAACAATATTGGTTTGGTTTGACCGTGTGTCATTTTTCTTCTGCCTTCTCTTTATAGTCTGTTCTCCTAAGTTTTCACTACTTGAGGTTTTTTTTTTTTCTTTCCTTAAGTTCATTTAGAGAGAGGTTTTGTCTGTAATAATATGGGTAGCATTTGCACATAGCCGAAGTCACGAAGGATCTGCCCAGATGAGTAAGGTTGGAGGCAGTGGTGTATGAGCTTGGAGGTCAGGCAGGCCTCCTGGCAGAAGAGGAACATAAGCTCAACCTGGAAGACTGGGTGAGGGCCAGGGAGATGAGGGGGCAGTGGAGTAAGGCTCCTTGACAGGTATAGAACAGGACCTGGTGCTAGTTTCAAGCTCCACCTCTTATGTCATTTCGTGACCTTAGGAACATCACATCCCTTTGCCAGCCCTCAGCCAACCATCTGGAACATGCAGATTTTAGGCTAGACTAGATGTTCCAAATGGTGTTCCTTGTGCTGAAACCAGACTGTAGACATATTTTTATTTGATGAATCTTTTAACAGGTTGATCTGACAATGAAGAAGGGGAATTTTTGCATATACCAGCATCTTCCAACAAGTTCAAGTTCGGGCAGCCCTGGGTCCACATTTCAAGGAGCAACATTGACAGGAACAGAGTGTCATCAACCTCCGTAGACCTGCCAGGACGCCACAGCCCCTACCACTCCCTATTGCTTCTCCACTAACAGTCCACTGAGGGTGAGGGTAAGTCCCACTTCCATTGAACTTCCAGTGCTGTTTTTCTTATGTAAATATGAAAGTGACATATGGCTTATATCTATTCTCTAGATATATTAGATATATGTCTAATATAATAGATATATGTCTCTATCTATTCTCTAATCAGACAGACCAGGTCTATGCCAGGCTAAGAAATTCACAGATTTTTTCTCTTCATATGGCCTTCTTAGGGCCCTTTCAGCAGTCTCTTCACCCCAAGAGGCATCTGCGTTGAGAGCCTGCACTGTATGATTTATGAAGTCCACCCAGGTTGGAGAGTCTAAGTGAGGGTGTGAGTCCGTGAACAGGAGACCCAGGAGGAATTCTGAAAGCTGGGCAAGCACTGGGTGGGAAACTCTGACATGAGCCAGGACCAGAAGCGAGGAACGGGCACTCCATCTAGATGATACTGGTAGCTGAAAACCTGCCTTCCAGCCACTCCCACACTGTGTGGTTTTGAATAAGTCATCTCCCCACCCTGTGCCTCAGTTTCTTCATGTGTGCCAGGAGGTTCATCCTACACACTCACACACCATCACTTCTAATTCTTACCGTTGAGCTTTCAAACGCAAGTCACACAGTAGGCCTTCAGCACAGACTGGTGATCACTGTGCCATTACTCTGTAGCCGGCCCTGCATGGAGACGCCTCCATTGGCCACCAGGCCTCTGTCTCTTCCCTGACAGCGACTTGGAGGACATGCCCATAGTAGCTAGTTAACTAAATAAATGAATGAGGCAGGTCTATGCTGATATAAATCTCAGGAAGAGAACATTTAGACACTCCATATTCGAGCTGGATATCATTTAAATTACCAGGCTGCCTCCTCGGCCCGTATCCCCTTATTACCATGTTTTTAAAGCTCAGAGCTTAATTGCATATCGCCACAGCCTTTACCCACAGTGCATGTGGAAATTAGAGGCGCTTGCCTGCCCACTCATTTTCAGCCCATCACTCCCTGGTCGGCACGAGGCCTGGGAATGGGCATCGGAAGGACGTGTGTGTGGGAAGCAGGAGTCAATGTGGCAGAGTGGGGAGGGGGTAGGGAGGGCTCACCAGCAGCCTTTCTGTGCCCATCCTTGCTCCCCCCCATCATGGGCTAGTCTCCATATAGCAGCCAGCATGATCTTGAATATCAACGAGATGACACCATCCACCCCGCTTTGACTGCCAGATCCTGGCCCACCCAGGTTAAAAGCCAAACTCCTCACCTTGGGCCCACATGTCCTGAGGCCTGACCTACCACAGCCTCTCTGATCTCCACTCTCATTGCCCCCGACACCACCTTGGTTGTTGAGTCCCAGCAACATAGTCCCCTGGTTTTCCTGCCACCACATCACTCTGCCCCAGGACCTTTGCACATGCTACTTGTTCTACCTGGCTTCTTCTTCCTCTGGTATTTGCATGGTGGCTCATCCACCGGCTTCAAGTCTCTGTTCTCAGTGACCTTTTCTAAAATAAGTCCCCTCTCCCCCACTCCATGCTTATTCTGCTCCATGTTTCTTCATCAAATTCATCACTGCGTAATATTTCATAGCCGTTTGTGTGTGTGTTTCTTTGACACCTTCCTCCACTAGGATGTCACTCCCTGAAGACAAAGTCTTTGGAGACAGAACAGGGAGCAAGGCAGGACCTTTACAGTGATGCTGTGATCGGTGTTCAGCCAGTGTATTGAAAGAGCAAGAACTGTCATTACTGGGTCACTTTGCAGGTTACTTTGTCACTTTCAACCTCTAGGTTCCCAATTCCCACTCTGCAGAAGTGATGAGAGGGCGCAAGCGACTTTGGAGCATTTGACAGATGGGGAATTGAGACTGAGGAATGGGATGTGACTTCCTGGAGGCCATACAGGACATTGGGGGGGGCACTTGTCCCCCCCAATTCTCTGACAAAAATGTACCATGTGCCTCCCACCACAGGGCCTTTGCACAGACTGCGCCTCCAGCTACCATTCATGGTGCATGGGCCAGGGGTGCCCCTTACCCAACCCCTCAAACACTCCTGCTCTCCTTCAGATTTCTGTTCAGCATGATGTCCTTGGGGGATCCACCTCCCCCTGAGACCAGGGCAGACTACATTTTAGAAGTTATCCACCTCCTTTCTATCGCTTCATAACACTGATTAGAGTTGTAAATATAAAAAGGGAAGAAAATATTTTTTGTTAATGGGTGAATTTAGGAGTCTCTGAATGGCAAATGTCACCTACTGTCCTTGGCTGGGCTGCCCACAAAGCCACTCCTGAGACCAAAGTTGGGAGCAGGCAGACTTTCTGGGAGGTGATCCCAAGAAGCAGAAGAGAGAGAGAGAGAGAGAGAGAGACAGCCAGGCAAGACAGAAAACCAGTACAAATGCGTTCATGTGCAGGTGGCTGTGGGGGACAGCCGGGGTGCAGCCCCTCTGAGCTCGTGGGGGAGGCTGTGCCCAGCCTGCCTCTGAGGGACAGCAAGCTGGGACTTCAGTTTGGCCACTTCTATCACTCATTGACTGAGGGTTGCTCTGTGGGCATTAAGTTCCTGACAGTCACCTGCCCTGGTGAGGCCTCTGCTCACACCTGTGGCCGCCAGCCCTGGGCAGAGAGAGGCAGGTGTTGGAGGCAGGAGGCCATCAGCATGTTAGAGAACTGTCCTCGGACTTGCCTAGGTGGGCCGGGTGATTTGCATGACCATCGACAGCTTCTGGCTATTGTCCCTATTCACATATTTTCAACAGTCAATCAACAAACACTTGATTTATTAATCTCACCATTGTATTCTGCTCTGAGTGATGCAGAAAAGTCCAAGACTGAGGCCCTGCCCTCCGAGCAGAGACTTCAGTAAGCTCCCATACAATACCCCAAAAAGCCTGATGAGGTAGGTCCAGTTCACAGATGAGGCTAGAGTTACAGAGGGGTAAAGTGACTTATCCAAGGTCACACAGCAACAAGTAGCAGTGCAAGGACTTGAACCCAGAGTCTTAGCCTATATCTGCAAATCCCACGCACCGTAAGTGGTAGGTGTTAATATACTATTCTTGTCAGTGGCACTCCCGTCCCGTGAGTACATTCTTTACAGCTGATCATCCCAATTTACAGGTGAGGAAGTCGAGGTCCAACAGGTGCATGATCCCAGTGCAAGTTGGAGCCAAAGGCTGGGCTTAGATGCACAGGATCAGTCCCTGTGCCCTGCACTAGTGCTTGGGGACCAGCCTGCAGAGGAGAGACCAGGAATTAAAGACCGCTGTCATCATCGAGCAACTACTGCTTCCAGGCCTTTCGTGTAGGTCATCTCTATCCCTCCCATCTGCCCTCCCTGCCAGGTGTCAGTACAGCCATTTTGTAGTCAAGGAGATTGGCATAGGCAGGCTTAAATTTCCTCCCCAAGCAAGTGACAAAGTCAGGTTTCAAATCCTGGTCAGTCTGGCCCAAGTCTAATCCACCTCCATGCTTAATGTAGGAATTCCTGCTAGGTCCTCTGAGCTTGGTTGCCTCCAGCAGACGGGAAGCTCCCCACTTTGCAAAGCAAACCTGCTCACCCCTGGCAGCTCTGGGTGTTCTCCCTGTGCCTCCAGGAGTGTTCCAAGTTCAAGCCTGGATGCTGCCCAGCTTTGGGCCCCCCAGAGCCCAGTGCCGGCCAGGCCTTCCCAGACAGGGTCATTTTGAACTGCAATCTCCCCCCTCGTCAATTCCATACCTGTGAGGCACTGAAAACACAACCTAATCTCTTAGGGGACAGGTGGCGGGACAAGGAAATAAGCTGAAATCACATTAAAAAAAAAGCTAATATCCAGCGCAAAGTCCCCAGCACGCGGCACACACTCATAAACAGAGAAGCAGATACAATTATCGTTATTACTTTTATTATTATTATCAGCAGTAGCAGCTTTGCGGCTATTTGTAGAATTCTAGGGGCCCTAGGAGCCCAAACCCCCCAGCCCCCCCACCCCGGCATCTCCAATACATTAAAATGCACCCACATCCTGCATTAAAGACAATTTTCCGTGAAAAATAATTTGGGAGGAATTTTGTCATTTTGCTTTGTCTAGGACTCTCCATTTGGATTCTGAAAGTCCCTCTTCGTATATCAGAGCTGATCATTTGCTTTCCAGCAGATGTCAAACACCCTGTTTGAGGCCTCAGATGGGGAAACTGAGGCACGGGGAAGGAAAGTTTCCTGTCTGGTGAGACACACAGCGGTAGCGGCTGTGGTCCAGAGCCCGCCCATCTGACTCCACACCTGGGCTTTCACCAATGAAACAAAAGTGGGGTCAGAGCCAGGACTTGGGGAGCAAGGCAACCACCCGGCCCTGCCCCCGCCTGCTAATTGCTCCCATTAATGGTTCCGGACCAAAGAAAGCTTCGAAGCTTTCTTATCTTTTTTGTCTTCACCATTTTTCTTTCTGGGCAATGAAGTTAAAAAATCCCTTTCCGGCGCTCTGATGGAGTTTTTAAAATGTAGGTTCCATATCACTATTTAACATGCACTGCGAAAAACTCGATAAATAGCGACCGGCCTTTGCAGATAGCTCTCCACATGACGTGATGATTTATTTAGAAGATCTCTCTCTCTCTCTCTGACTGTCTCTGTCTGTCTCTCTTTCACTCTCTCTCTCTCTCTCTCTCTCTCTCTCTTTCGCGCGCTCTCTCGCTCGCTCTCTCTCCCCCGCCCTTATTTCTTGGCTAAGAACATATTAATCAGAAATTAAGGTTGATAGAGGACTGGAGGTGAGACTGACGGGGGCCGGTGAGAAGTGGGTGTGGAAGGGAGGTGAGGGAGAGAATGTGTGGGTGAGGAGATGCTGGTGAGTGAGGAAGATGGTGGTGGGGACCAGAGGGGGGAACGAAGAGGGGGAGATAAGAGAAGGCTCCAGGGAGGTGCTGGCAGAGAGGGCGGGGAGGGAGAGAGAAAATGGGAGAAAAAAGGGGAGGACTAGGATGGAGGAAGAAAGAAGGAGGCATAGAAGAAGGAGCAGGAGACACGGTGAGGGAAGGAGAAAAGACCGAGCAGACACGACAACGGGAAGGGGAGAGGATGAGAAAGAAGTTGGAGGGGCCAGAGCCCCAGAGAGCTTTTTAAAAACTCAGAAATGAGAGAAGAGAAGCCGGCGTGAATAAGGGGAAAGAGATGAGGCCCAAATGTGGGGCACTGTAGTGCCAAATGGATTCCCCCTGTTAGTGCTAGACTCCTGCACCCACCGACCAGGCCAGACCCCCAGGCCCTGTCTGCAGGGAAGTATTCACTCCCTGCACCCCACCCTGCCCACCTGCCCAGCCCTGTACTCCGGCCCTGCCCGGAGGTGGAGGGAGAAGAAGCTTCTCCACAGCCTCCTGGTGGACAGGGGCCTTGCTGGAGAGGGGGAGAAAAGAACTCTGCTCCGTGCCCGCCTCCCCTTCTGACAATTTCACGCACATACATACATTTATATAAATTTCTACAAAACATAAATATATATGTATAAATCTCTCTCCTTCCCTCTTTTGCAAGCCGGGGAGATAACCAGGCCTGGAGCAGAGGCTACAGCGATAAGAAGATTAGAGGCTTGGTTCGTTTGTTGTAAGATCCTCCAGGAGGGGTATTTTGCTCTTAGAACACCAACCGGAAGGTTATCTAAATAAGCGAGGTCTGAACTCACCAGGGCTGCTCCCCACTGGGACATTAATGGTACAAAGAGGGAAAGACAGGAGGGGCGAAGATGAGTTATAATGATTATTTGATTATCTTGGGCTTTAACAAACCCGGCCAGCTCGTCTGGGTGTGAAAAATTAGCTGTTCTCACAGCGGCAAATTTCACAGCATTCGGCGTTATATATCTTTCTCTCCAGAGAGGAGGCAGGCTCTGCGCTTGGGCTCTGGGGTAACAAGGGCACCCCAATTTCTCTTGAATGTGACCCAGTGGCCCAATGTTTTGGAATAGGAAATTGTCCAACAAATCAGGGTTAGTTCAAAGAAGGTTCTGGCTCCATTGCTTAGAGATATGTGTGAGAGTCTGAGTGTGTGTGTGTGTGTGCATGTGTGTATGTGCGTGTGTGTGTGTGCCCGTGTGTGTGTGTGCCCGTGTGTGTGTGTGTGTGTGTGTGTGTGTGTGTGAGAGAGAGAGAGAGAGAGAGAGAGAGAGAGAGAGAGAGAGATAAAGAGGGAGGGAGGGAGGGACAGAGATTGGTTGCAGCCCTTGCTTTCTTAAAAAAAAAATTTAAAAAACATACCAAACCTAGCTGGCTGATGGCTGACGAGAATCATTCTCGTCTAGAATGGCTCTCCCCTCTCCCCTCTCCCCTCTCCCCTCTAAGCTCACCCCTCCCCAGCTGTGGTTCCCCAGCGCTTGACACATGTGAGGGGAGCTGCTTTGGGATCTAAACACAAAATACACACTGGATTTTGAAAACTTTGCAGAAGGGGGGAAAAAGAACATGCAAGAACATGGAAGATTGATTACAGATTGAAATAAGGATATTTGGGCCCTACTGGGTCCCGTCAAGCTTATTTTTCAGATGAATTGAACCGGTTTCTTTGATTTCATTAAAAAAAAAAGTGGGTTGTGGGAGGTGACTTCCGTTCCAGTGTTCTCTGATGGGGCTGCTTTAGAATCTGGGTCGGGGGGACCTGGACGTTCAGGTGACCCCTGCACCTGTGTGGTAGCTTCGAAGTGCGCCAATGAAGGGAATTTGTTCCAGGAGTCAACAGCCAGCTTGGCCCAAAGGTTAGCAAAAGGCCGAGACAGTGAGGCGGGACCCAGAAGTGGCGTTCTGAGGGCCCTTCAGGGCAGGCCCAGAGGAGTGGGGAGAGACCACAGGCCTCTCAGAACAGTTTCCTGCCTCCACTGGGGAGGTTGGCTAGATTGTGTTGGTCAAACACTTGGGAGAATGTATTCCTCACTGCCCTGGCCCCACCCCGCTCCCGGCCACCATCTTTCTTCTGCTCAGACCTCGCCAGGGATGGAACGCTGGGTCCTGGGGCAGGGGTTTTTAGGAAGGGATTATGGGTAAGGTCAGCGGGCTTTGGGGATGAGAGATATGATGTATTAAGAGGGCAAGACCGCCAGGAATGCTTTCGCGGCCAGGCACAAAATTTGCTGGCCTCATTGACTCAGCCACACGACCGTCCTGAGAGGTGGGGAGACTCGTGCGGCAGCAGAGGGGGTGTTTATCGAGCACGCGCCCGTGCCAGTCCTGGGCTGCACTGCTCCCCTCATCTCATCCTCACTAACAGGAAACGGGCTCGGAGAGGTGCAGTGATGCCAGAGGTCGCCCTGCGTGTGGGACTTGTGTCTCTAAGTTGCCATGAGGGGGTGATCTATCCCACTCCTGGGGACCAGGGCTGTGCAGGCTGGGGGGCATAGGACACGGGAGAAATGAGACTTAATCTCTGCCATTCAGGTACAGACAGCCCTTCTCCAGGCCCAGCCTCTCTCAAATAGGACAAACCCAGGAGGAGCAGAGGGAGCCGGGAGGGCTTCCTGGAGGAAGGGGCCTCCCACCAGGCTTTGAAAGAGGAGGAGAGTGAAGCAGAAGGAACCACAGGGACAGATGTGGGCCTGCGGATGTTGCTGCCGGCTCCCCATGTGTTCACGAGAGCTGCTAATAGCAGCCCTGACTCACACTCAGGCCGCTGCACACTTAATCGAGATACTAGCCAGGAAGCGATAGGAAAAGTAAAGGTGATCAGCAAGTGTTACTGTCACTGCTGTCCCATCACCGCCGCCGCACCACCTCTGCTCCCAGCTTCTCCTTTTCGCTCTTAAAGCATAAAACCCATTTTCTCACCCCAGCCCTGAACATTAAGATGTCTTTGGTCATCTGAAGAGAAATCCAGCAGAAATCTGGACCATGCTGTGTTGATAGGAGTGGGCTTTGGCGTGAGATGGTCCTGGGTTCGAGCACTGCCTCTGCTGTGTGTCCTTGGGCGGCTGCAGCAACTCTCTGAGCCTCAGCGGCCCCATCAGCCGCATGGCTGGCCTTACTGTCTCTTTCCAGGGAGGCATTTGCAGGCACATAATATATGCTCAGTAAACACTCACTGTGCCTCTCCTGCCCTGGAGACCGCCGACAACCTGCCAGGAGCCATCGCGCCACCTTCCTTGCTAAGGAGGCTGGTTTATTCTGGACAGCACGGGGCCAGCAGGAAGAATACCTTTCCCGGCTTTCCTTACGGCTGGACTGGCCAGTGGATATAGCCAAGGCCACAGAGCAGGGGCTCCAGAACCCATGGAAAAGAGCTTCTTCCCCTGCCCCCGACCCCTCCCACTACCTTTGCTGGGTCTAGAATAAGGCCGGCAGGCGGGAAGTGAGACCTCACCCTGGCGGGGTGCCTCACCCTGCTGGGACCTCCTGACCAGGAGCCCCACTGCTTCCAGAGGCCGCAGGCAAGCGGCCAGAGAGCAGCCCCTCAGGACACAGGACAATAGTGGGCTCTCAGTGCTCCTGGGGCACTTTCCGGGACAGCACCAAGAGCTCGAGCATATGAGCCTCATTATTACTATTACCGCCATCATTATCGGCATTATTGTTGGACAAAGCCAGGCTGCGGTTTCTTTCACCAGCTCGAGCCCCATCGCCCTTCTCTCCCTGCGACATCCTGGCTCCGGTCCCTCCCTTCTCTCCCCCTCACTCCCTCTTTCTGCCTTTTATGTTTTCTGCCCCTGCTCCCCCCAAACCCTCCCCCCACCACCCCCGCCAGCTCCTCTCCCCTTTCTCCTTCCTCTTTATTTTATCTCAACTTGCCACAAATCTGTTCCCCTACAAAGCAGCTGCCATCTTTGTTCTGGGCCATTATCTGTGGCAGCGCGGCCCGAGCGGGGCCGCCGGGCAGACAATCACCGGGTAATAGAGTGTCTGCGAGCTATTGTGGAGTGTGTCCGAGCCGATCCATCACCCGCCGCCTGACACCTTGCAGGCGGCAGCCAGAAAGCCCGCCAGGCCACTCTCGGAATCTCCACCCTAGCCCTCCACATATGGGCCAGGCCAGGATGAGGGGACCCAGCCACCATGTGCAGCCAGAGGCAGGGGCTGATTCTGGCTCTTCAGGCATGCCACAAGCACAGGGCTCCAGTTCAGTCAGAGAAAGTGGTGATTCTATCCCATTTACAAACATGACACTGAGGCTCAGAGAGGGGAAGCCATTTGCCATAGGTCACACAGCACAGCGAAGGCACGGCCAGGCCTTAAACCAGGTCTGTCTGCCCCAAAGCCCCAGTGATGCTATTTCCCGGGACCTCTCCTGCAGGACGGCAATGTGATTGGCTCGATCGGGACCCAGGATATGGTCCAGGGTCTTCAGGCCCACGTTGTAGACAGGGAACGTGCAGTTACGACAAGAGACCCCACCAGCGTCTCCCCCAACGACCTGGAGTTGGTCGTCTAAGAGGAGAAGGAATATTTAGCATGGCAGGCAAGTGAGCAGTGGGCACCTGGTTGGCCTTTCGCCTCTGCCACTCAAGCTGTGTGATTGTGTCAAATGACGTCGCTGTGCCTCAGTTTCCTTCGCGGAGATGATGATGGTCCCTCCCTCGTGAATGGTTGGACTCATTCGCTGCCTGCTAGGGGAACGGGCCCTTAGAAAGCATCCTCTAAGCAGCAGATACTTTTCTCTATTCTGGTCCTGAGGTTTTCTTCCTTTATGCCGTGCACGCCAACAAACCCCAGCGAGGTAGGGACAGTTCTCATTCCCACTTTACAGGTGTAGAAATTTGGGCTCAGAACCTTGCCCAAGATCATCTGCCTAGCAAAATAATACATTCTTCCTTGTGCTTTCTGTCAGCATTCATCGAGCACCTGCTGTATGCTAGGCTTTGTCTGACATGCTGTAAGAGCTGCAGAGGATGACTTCACAGTGACAAGGACTCCCCGGGACCCCTCTGTCTGCATGAGCTCAGTCATCTCCCAGGCGTCCTCCAGGTGGGGCCATTATCCCCATTTCACAGATGAGAATACCAAGGCACCCAGAGATTAAGTAAGTAATTTCAGAGGTCTCAGAGGCCATAAATAGGCCATCCAGGACTGTGTCCAGTCCTGACTCCAGAAACAGTGAGACCAGAATCACCTAGACTGAGAGGCCTCTTGTCTGTCCTGAGTTCACAGTCTCCCAAGGGAGGATTGGTTAAGGAGGCCCTGACTCAGTTCATGAAGAATTAGTGCCCCCCATATAAAAAGCCCACCCCAGCAGGCTCTGGCAGATCAGAGAACTCAAGTACATGTCATTGAGCATATCAGGGAAGGCTTCCTGGAGGAAGCAGGGGTGGGGATGGCTGAGTGGGGATTCCTGGAGATGACGCCAAAGGCAGGGCACTCTAGAGCACCTTGTTTAGCTGCACGGGGCTCAGGGGAAGAGTAAAATGAAGCATTTTGGCCATTCCTCTGAGTTCACAATGGGGGCTCTGTGGAGGGGGGTCCGGAATCTTTGAAATGTTCCTAGGGATCAGGTGCCCATCTGGACATTGTTTTCTTGAGTACCTACTGTGTGCTCCTAGCCTTTTATTGCTCACAGTCAAGCAGGGGAGTTATGAGACAGAGTCACACCTGTTTGCTGGGCAGCATAAACTTCAGGGGCTCCCAGAAGAGCCCAGGAGCTTAACTTGCACAGCCCAGAAGTCTTCCGAGGAAAGCTGGCATCTAAGCCGGACTCAAGCATGGGGCAGAGCAAACCAGAGAGAGAGGAGGGGCATGGTGAAGCCCTGCAAGTTTGGGATGGGGGTGGGGAGTGCCAGGTGGGGAGCAAAAGAATATGGGGGTCTCTGAAGTGTGTGGGTTCTGAGACCCACCACCCACCACTCTGAAATTCCTGGTCCCAGAACCTGGGCTTCATGCCTTAGAGCACCAACTCTATCAGTCTCTTTCCATCAGCCCTATCAGAGAGGTCCCCTTATCATCCCCATTCTACAGATGAGGAAACTGAGGCTCAGGGGGGCAGTCACTCTCCAGGTATCTGACCACAGAACCCAAACTCTTGGCTGCTGCAAAAAGCAGAAGTCCTCCTTGTTTGGAAGTGGTTCCGGTGGGGGGCAAGATCTGAACTAGAATTCCCTCTCCAGCCACAGTAGAAGCGCCCCCTACCTCCTGGCCCCAACTCGTCTTACCTTGTCCTGTCCTCCTAGCCTCACATGAGTGAGGATCCCTGCCTCCCTTGGCCAGCCAACTCCTACTCATCCTGCAGGGCCCAACTGAGAAGTGCCCTGGGACACTTTCCTGGGAAACATCTCTGGCTGGATTGCCCACTCCCCCAACCCCCAGAGTCATTGTTCCCTGTGTTAGGGTACCTGGTGCTAGAGCCATTTTCCTGGGTTTCTTGATCAATAGTCAGATATTAGCTACCATTTATTAAGCCGCTATTATATACCAGGCAATGTACTATAGCAGAAGTTTCAGAGTAGTAATCATCACCCTCACAGCCACCATAGTAATCGTCCTTGGTGTTTTTATTTTTTAAGATTTATTTATTTTTGCATACAAGCTGGGGTATAGGCCAGAGGTGCAGGGTGGTGAGAGGACTCCCCAGAGACACAGTGGGGAGCAGAACAGGCAGATGGACTGAAGTACACTGCTGAGGGGAGCAGCGGGAAGACAGGAGAGATCTGAGCGCCATGTGGGAAGCTCCCTGGCCGGGGATCGAACTTGTGCTATAGTGGCTCTGGATAGCCTCATAGTGCTGTGCTTAACCCGTTGCGCCACCAGGGAGGCCCTGTCCTTGGTGTTTAAGCCCTGCTGGATGCAGACGCTGGCATGAGCATGCCCTCAGTGTTAAGCGCCTGCTGGATGCAGGCACCGGAGCGAGCAGGCCTTCCTGTGCTGCAGAAGTGGCCGCCTTTTTCCCCTGTTCACTGACCATGCCACGTGCCGGCCACTTGCTGGCTGGAGCTCGGAGTGACCCTCCCAGGGAGGTGCTGTCCTGGCCCATTTCTCAGATGAGGTAAGGGGTGACCTGGCAGGCACCTGTGGAACCAGTGGCCGGTCAGGGGCTCTCCCCAGTCTCGGGATAGAGCCCCAGGGATGGCCGGAAGTCACCGGCTCCACCCAAATGGGTGGCATGGAGTGTCACCGGCCAAGGCCCCGCCCAGCCACCCAGAAGGCCCTCTGAGCTCCCCTCCTTTATTCCTTCCTCCTTCTGGCTCAGCCTCTCAGGACCCCCTAGAGCTTTCCCAGCGGTGCTTTGTCTGGGTTATTTATTTTTTCCAGCTTCCCTTCTCTCCCCCTTCTCCCCTTTTCTCCCTGAAGACTCCCCTTGCTCTCTCTCCTCTCCCCCTCCTGGGCACAGGACCTGCTTTCCTCAGCTGGGTGGCAGGGTGGGAAAGACATGCCCTGGGCAGATCCCCGGGGTGGGGGTGCAGCTCACTGGGGGGTGGCAGCAGCAGTGAGGGTCCAGGAAGGGGGGCGCAGCTCCAAGGAGGCAGAGGGGCCCACAGAGATGCAGGGAAGCTAGGAGACAGCAGGGGGGGCTGCGAGGCCAGCCTGAGGGCAGAGGGGGACCCGGGAGGCCTGCAGGACAGGTGCCCATTGGGATGATGCCGGAGTAGGGGAGCCCCCCACCCCGGTGGCTTCAGGGAAGATGGGAGACCTCAGGGGTCAGGAGAGAGACCCGGAAGCACTGACCATGGCAAACCCAAACCAGAGGTTTAAGCTTTAGTTGATGAGGAGAATGGAAGGGAGGAGCAGTGTGTGTGTGCGTGTGTGTTTGTGTGTGTGTGTGTGTGAGGAGGATGTGTAGGTGTGGCAGGG
>PVIJ01015558.1:0-36014 GCA_004024925.1 Scalopus aquaticus
AGAGGTAGAGAGATGAGAGGGGAGAGGGGAGAGGGGAGAGAGGTTGGGAGAGATTGAGATTGAGAGAGATTGATTTCAAGCCTGAGTGATTGGAGGAAATGTAGAAATTGGAACCATTGACAGAGCTGAGAAGTTGGGAGGGAAACAGGTTTGGGGGGATAGATCTCTCCTAGAACAATTTAGTGCTCAATTACCTTTAGTTTTAAGGTGTGGTCTGGGAAACTGAATTGATTAGCAAAGGGTACAATTGGAAGCAATTCTTTAATGTAAGCCAGTGGGCCTCAGAGTTTGGTCAGTATCACCTGGGAACTTGTTAGATATGCTAATACTACACAGGTTTGTAGTCTGCCTGAACTTGCAGATCTGTATGCCCGTGGGCCTTAGATCGTCCCAGAGGTTGGGAAGGAACCAACATAAGCAGAGTGTAGGGTAAATGAAGATTGCTCAGGCTTTTGCGCCTTTAGCCTCTGGGGCTATCACCTGCGGCTGTGAATGCAGGAGGCGCTTGGGAGCGTGGGCTCAGGTTATGCATGCCTGAGAGCGGCACCTGAAGTATGGTGTGGGCTTGTGTAAATAGGCACAGCTGAGCTTGGAGGCTGAGCATATAAGGGCGGTGTCACAGAGGACAGAAAGCGGCAGGGAACAGTTACAAGAGGGAGAGCCCAGAGAGAGTAAATATTTGTGGGGGCGCTGGGAGGCCTGCCAGCCTCCCAGGCCCCCCTCCCTGCCCTGCACCTGGTCGCCTCACTACAAATGGTGTAGAAGGATCATTTTTAAAAGCCTGAAAAAGCCACCGAAGGCTCCGTGAGTCCTCCTTTTCCCGTCTGCGCAGATCCATGGAGAACCTGCCCTGTGCTTCCTTCTACCACAACTGGCATAGCGCGGCAGGGTGATTTGATTCACACAGGTATGGAGCCCTCTGAAGACATCGGGATGGACTGAGGGGTGGTGGACTGCAAGCTTGTAAAATTTGGTGGCCGCCCTTCTCTCTGTGTAGGCACCTTCCCAGAAGTGTCCTGAGGTGGATGAGTCCTCGGTGCAGTGGAGAGGACTCTGCACACGGTGGGGAAGGCGTTGGATGGACATGGTGCCTGCTTGGAGGCAGGGCTGGGGATTGAGTGTTCCCTCACAGCTCTGCAAATGGAGTCCATTCTCTTTCTCCCTTTTACAATGGAGACTGTGTCCATTCTCCTGATAGGAGAAGGTGCTCTTATCAAAATCAACCCCTTCTAGATTCCTTGCAGTCTTGCCTGCACAGGAATTGGGCTCTTCAGTTATCTGTGTTATCAATATCTCCCTCTCTTCAGGATCTTTTACATAAACAATGGACCAAGTTCTATGACCTCTATTGAAAAAACAAATCAAAGCAACAGCATTCTCTCCCTTTGCTCCATGTCTTCCTTTCCCTACCACCCTATTTTCCTAGTACTCTTTCACATTCATTTTTCCTGAAAGATTTGTCTGTATTGTCTCTTCTTACATCTTATTCCCTCTCAAACTCTCTGAAGTTTGGCTTCACTTCCCAACTGATTTTTTTGCCTCCATAAAAGTTTGAGAATCAAACCTCAGATCATTGCTTCAGAATCTGTTATAGTGAGAATGGATGAGGAAACTGAGGCTCAGAGAAGTTAAGTGATTTGCTAAGATCATACAATTGGTAAATAGTTAAACTGGGCTTGAATCTAGGTGCATCTGATTCTATAATTCTAGCATTCTTGTGATTTATCATGCCTCATGTGCTTTGCATATCTATTGGAGGGATTATCATATGGCATTGTGATTATTTGTGGATATGTTCCTTTCCCCAATGGATTATGATTTCAATGATGATAACAAAGCTTAGAACACATAGTAGATGTTAGATAAATGCTTGTTGAGCAAATGAAGGAATGCTGTGATGGGCTCATTTGTTCTCTCTTTGGTCCTTAGCATGGATGGATCACTGCTGGTCACCACTTTCCCTTTAATATAATCACAGAATCATGAAATTTTAGAGCTGCAAGGGACCTTGGAGATCAGGAAGTTAAGATCCATACAGGTTAAGTAACATACCAAGGTTACTTGGCTAGTTAGTTGCAGTCCAGTGCTCTTTCCGTGCCATCTTCAGTAGGTGTGAATGCTCCCTCCCTCCCTCTCTCCACATTCCCTTTTCCAACCTAAATTTCAATGCTGCACATAGACAGCAGAAAGTCAGTAGAAGGACACACTGTGAATGTGATGGGCAGCCAGCACAGTGCTTTTTTGTGTTAATGAGCACTTTCCTCCTTGGTTTGAGCAGGTGCCTGCTAGCTACTTCGGTTCCAGTTTAAAATATACTTTTCATGAGCTCCTGTCTTACATTATATTCCTCTTAGTGCTTTGTTTTTTTAATGAGTTTTTCTTATCTCCTATTTATAAAAACAGACCTACTTTCTAAGGTTTTGTTGTTTCAGTAACTCAAATTCTTGTTCCTTTTCCATTGCTCCTCCTTATACTTGCTGTGTTTGTGTGCTTGGAATTGTGGAGTGCCTTTTTAAACGTGGTCTTGTTGGTTGTTAATACAGTGCTAGAGCAATTAGATTTTCTTTAGGGAATAATAAGCTAAGTAGAACTCTCCTCTAACCAGAACCCACAGCCTAAAGTTGTGAAAGTAGCACAATCTCTGAGATGAGACATAGTTGAGTTTAAATCCTGACTTTACTGCTTACTGTGTGACCTTGGGCACGCCCTGAGGTCCCTGTACATGTTTTCTCACCTTAAAACAGATTATAATAGTAGTAGGCTTATCTCATAGAGTATGTGTACAAATTAAACAAAGTAATATGTAGACCTAGGCTTCTGCCACATACTGACTATCCAATAATCTTAGTAAAGTTATTTCACTTGTTTTTGTCTCCTTCTCTGTAAAATGGCATTGTTACCACTTAGCATTTGCTGCGTAGCACCTCAAGATTTAATGGTTTAAAACAAAACCGTTTATTTAAAACAAAACCATGAATCTGGGGGTTGGGAGTTTGGACTACATTCAGCTTGGACTGTCTCAGGATTCACTCATCCATTTCCATCAGCTTGCCTCACTCTTATGTCTGGCGTCTCGCTGGTTGTCCACGGGGGTGATGGAAGTGACTGAACCACGTGTCATTCATCAGGTGGGCTAGTCTGGCCTCGTTCACCTGAGGGTTACTGGGAGCATTGGTAGAGAGCAAGACTCAGTGAACAAGCTCATTTCAATCTCAGCTTGCTCATATTTACTGTTGTCCCTTTGGTCAAAGTAAGTCATCTGACCAAGCCCAGAGTAGGTGTGGGAAGGGACTCCCAAGGGTGTGGATGATGGGAAGGTATTTATTGAAGCCACCCCCCCCAAGAGTATATCATAGGCTTGATAATATGTTTTCCAGGATTGTTGGGAGAACTGAACATAATGTATATATCGAATTGGGTGAAGTGACTGTGGGTGCACCTAAAGTGGCTGCTAAAGCATGTTAAACCTGACACATGAGAGGGGTGCGGTTAAGAAAAATTCTCTTTTCTGCCTACTCTGACCCTAATTATGTGGCTATTAGAATAAAAGTGTGATTCAACAAACTGGTCATCAAACTCATATCAGTAATTTTTAATTTAACTTAACTTTTACAAGCACCCACAACAAAACACCAAGTAAAAAAATCCCCAGTCCAAACTAAAGGCTGCTGGGATTGAGTACACTTTTACTGCAGGATCTTCATCCTTAGCCATCAGCTCTGATGACCCTGAGGCCAAATGGGATATTGGGTCTTCAAAGAAAATTCCATTGAATTGACCAAGGGAGGGAAGAGAATAGTTAACAAGGAATTCCCACACCCAGAAGTTTAACCGAAACAGGTTTTTTTGGCAAGTTAGCCCTGCTTTCCAAATGATTTAATTGGAACCTTTGAGTCTGTGAATTGCAGGGACTTCAGAGACCTTTGAATTTTAAATTCTCCATTCTTCCTCAGCCATGGTTCTCAAATTCTTTCATCCTCAGGCCATTTTACACTCTTAAAATTTATTAAAAATCCAAAGTTCTTTTGTTTCTATGGCTCCTATCAATATTTACCATGTGAAAAATTTAAACTGAGAAAGAATTAAAAAATATCCATACAGCATATATCCTGCTGTCAGCAGTGACTCATTACATAACTTCTGGAACACTCTACATTTGTAAGAGAATGAGAAAGGGGAGTAAAAAAGCAAATAATATCTTAGTATAATTATAAAAATGGTTTTGACCTCTTTAAACACCTGAAAGAGTTTCAGGGGCCCCCAGGAGTTAGTGGAGTACACTTTGCAAATGGCTGCCTTACAATATCCCTGTCAGGCAGGAATGGCTCAACTGAAGCATGTGGAGGCAATATGGTATAGTGAAAAGGCTCCACCTTGGACACATGAGATTAATTTCCTCTCCTATAAAATGGGGATGATAATAATTAAGTCTACCTCATATAGTTGTGAAGATTAAACAAAATGAGGCAGTGTATCTAACCCATGTGAAGGGTCTTATACAAAACCTGACCTAGAGCGATCTGTCCTCCCATAACTGAAAGTCTGTCCTCCCATAACTGAAATAAATGCCTAATAGCTCACTGCGTCATGAGGCAGCTTATTTAGACTCTGGGTTTTAGAAATTTACTCCTCTACCTCTCTGTGATCTCTACCCTGTAATTTTAGTGCTTATTCCTCTGTACAGAAGAAGGCAAAGTCCTCTGAGTTTTAGCTAAAAGCAGTTGAGGCACCTTTAGTTCGTTCTTATAAGCATTTTCAGTAAATCTTGACCATTTTTTTCCCTCTGGATGCATTTGCTCATTCAACAAATATTCAGTCAGCACCTAAACACAACGTACCACTTGCCAAAAAACCCAAAACAATATCTCTACTTTTCTGGAACTTACATTCTAAGTATTGGAGACAGATAAAAAGCAAGTAAGCAAACAATAACAGATGTAATGGATCCTAGACTGGAAAACAAAGCAAGGGGATAGAGAGAGATGGGGGATGCTATTTTAGGTGGAGTGATCATATAAATGCCTTTCTGAGGAAGTGACATTTGAGTGGAAATCTGAATAAAGTAAGGGGGCAAGCCAGGTTGAGGGAAAAATCAGAGCAAAATTTGAATTGGAATCGTGATTGGAATCCACTGGAAGATTTTAGTTCGGAAAACGAAGTGCTATGAATTAATGTTTAAAAAGACCACTCGATGTTTTATAGAGAATAGACTAGGGGATAAGAATAAAAGTAGAAAGAAGTGTTAAGCAGCTCTTTAAATAATCCAGACAAGAAGTGACAGTGCCTGGGAGGTGGTGAGAAATTAAACTGGGATTTACTGATGGATTCATGTGTTATGTGAAGAACAAGAAGGGATCAAGAATGATACCCCAAGAGTTTTGGCCTGAAAAACTGAATGGGAAGTGGTGCCATTTATTACTAAAATGGGGGATTGTCTGAGGAACAGGATAAGGAGGTACAATCAAGGGTTTGATTTGGGGTATATGTGGAGTGAATAGTCTGGAGCTCAGGGGAGAGTCAGGGCTGGAGATTGCCATTTGGGTGTCCTGAGTGTGTAGATAGACTACAGATAACAGAAAAAAAAATGAGCTTTGGAGCGCTCCAGTGATTAGGGGTTGGGAGGATGGGGAAGAACCAGCGAGGGAGGTGGGGGGAAAAGTAGCTGAGAGGTAGGAGAAAAACCCCAGGAGACTGTGTGGCCACAGAAGCCAAGGTATGTTTCCAAAAGAGAGGGTAATTGAGTCAAATATTGCTGAGAAGTTTAATAAGATAAGGAATAAGACTTGGCTTTTGGCCTTGGTGAAGAGGAGGAAGAAGAGGATACGCTACTTCCGGATCCTGTGAGCAATATAAGGACTTAAGGAAAGAGTTGAACCTCCTTGACAAGGAACTGAATGAATGCAGTGTTGAGGTTATAGAGGAATTTGCTGATGATGGGTTTTGTGTTTCAGAGGGAATGGCCGGAGGGCTTGGGGAGGTCACAGGGAAGTACCATATTGGGTCAGATTAGGGGACCCAGGGAACCTTAAGGGGGGAGGAATCCAGGTAATGATGCAGCCTGGAAGGTGACTGGGGTAAACAGGGATGTAAAACATGAGGGTTAGTCCTGTTGGGCTCCTAGGAGGAGGTAGATGATCAGTGCTAATTAGAGCCTCCTTATGGGACTGATTTCTTGGCCACTTTGTGTTGGTGAAGTTGGTGGAGAGGCGCTTACGTCAGGAACACTCGATAATATCTGGCCTCCCTGAAGGTTTTCTGTGCTACTTTTCAAAGCTGGGGTAAAGGACTTATTAAGGCTTTTTAACAATAATAATACCGGGGGGACTTCATCTTATGCCGTCCAAATCTCCATTAGTCCTCACCAAGATGACTTCAAATAAGTACACAATCTAAGAAAAAAATATGTGCTTTTTATAGAAATGAAATTTCAAGATGAGTTCCCTAGCCATTCCAACCACTTTGCTGCACTGAGGTCCCTTTCTTTTACCATTTATTATGAAATTTTTCAATCATACAGAAAAACAGTCACATAATGAGCTCCTCTATATCCCATCACCTAGATTTTACAGATTTACCATACTTGCTTCATCTGCTTTTTTTTCACTGAAATATCTTCAGTTACAGACATCTCATTTCTAAATGCTTCAGGAGCCTACACCCTTTCTAAATAGAAATTCTGAAGCTCCCACAGCTTTTCAAAATGTGATGCAAGAACTGGACAAGAGTGGATCATATGTGATCAACTGCGTGATGGAAACAATGACTAGATCCAGTTTTTGTTAATGTAGATCACAGTCGCCAGCATTAGTCATCTTAGAGGCCACAGCACATTATTGACGCAAGTCATTTATGGTCTGCTAAAGCCCCCAAGTTCTTTGCACACGACCTGCTGCTGTAAGCCAGGATCCCCCCATCTTGTATTTATGTAATTGAATTTTTGTTGCCTTTAGCCTATTGAAAATATTTTGAATTGGAATTCTGCCCTCCAGTGAATTAGTTAATCCTTTCCTGCTTTGGTTCATCAGCAAAGTTGATAAGTAAACCTTTTATATATTCATGCAAATATATAGTAACTACTTTCAAAAATTAAAGCTTATGTTACCACAAAATTGTGGAGCCTGAAATAAGATCATCTCAAGCATTGAGAGTGGACTTTTTGTAGAATAAATGATTTAAGTGTTCCTGATTAATGATTGAAATCTATCCTTGACTACTCAAACCTTGTAGGTTAACAAACTAGATTCTGAGTGCAGTTTTCTATATCATTCCAGAATAACTTTTATAAATAAGCAAATCACCGAACACTTTCTCAGTGGAGCCTGAGAAACACCCATATTATTCCTGATGGCTAAATCCAGGGGTTGAACTGGCTGAGAACATCTTGGGTACTGCTTGGTAGACTTTTCAGTTGATTTTTCTCACAGTGATGTGGGGATCATCTTTTTGAACTCAAGTGTTGAGAGCGAACTGAATGGACACCCTCTGGCTTTGCCTCGTGTTTTGAAAATGGGACTGCACTGGGAGCCTGTTGGCAACTGCTAGACAAGTGATCTTTTTATAAATTTTCAAACTGGATATATAATATGCTTAAGCAGAAGGCATAATCTTGGTAATACACGGGCTCAAAATAGCAAATCAGTATTGTAGAATTCCATATTCTTGAATATGGTTCCCAACTCGAAGGCATTTCAGAATGAGAGCTCGCTGATTCTAACCTTCATGGGGAGACATCATTCCGTGATTATTAAGACCACAACCTTGCCTGTCTAGGATTGTGTCTTCCTCTATCACTTACTGGCCGGGGAGAGTAATTTCCTCATCTGTTAATGGTGGGGGTAGTGTGAGCATGTATCTGCACAGCAGTTGTGAGGATAAACAGTGTTAATTCAAGCAATGTGCCAAGCACTTAGCAACAGATAGTGTTAGCATTTGTCAGGGCTATGATCATTCTCATCGGGACCCAGGGTATTGGATACCATTCACTGCCCTATTCCTGAAGTTCTGGATCCAAATAAGGCTACTGTGAGGATACTTTGGGGTGCCGTGTTTTCTTATGCACTTACCTTATCCCTCTGATTTCCAGTGCTTCCAGAGGCCTGACAGGAACAATTTAAAGACATACAAAGAGTTCTTACACACATTTTACTTTGAACAAACTAAGGTTGTTCTGGTCTCTTGGTTGCTGGTCCTGAGTCTTCAGATTAGCTCCTGTGGTGGCTGACACAGCACACCTACTTTCCAGGGAAATAGATTTAGGAACCCCTATTTTCTTTCCTTCATACATGAATACATTGCTTTCAGCACCCCAACATTAACCCAGGCAGCAGGTGATTTTACTCTGTCTGTTCACATAAGTGGTAAGAAAACTACTTAAAAACAGTGACAAAGATTGATACAAGTAACAAGTTATTAGCCAGAAAAAGAGTTGGCATTTATGTTCTTTTCTTGTTCTTCACCCTAAGTTATAATGTTCCTTTGTACTGAGTGTATATGTGGAGTAACTATTCCCTTAGCCCATAGGAGTGTTCATCTGGTACTTTCCATTACTAGACTTACTACTTTTTTTTTTGAAAAAGGTAATTTTTGGAAGCTTTCTATTTTCAGACTAACTATAAAAATAGTACAGAGTATTTCTGCATAGTCTCACCACCTTCCCCTTATGTTTACATCTTATATAACCAAGGTAAAGTTATTAAAATGAAGAAACTAACCTTGGCAAAACGCTATTAACTCACTTAGAAAATTAACTAAGATTTCACCAGTCTTTCTACTGATGTCCCTTTTCTGTTCCAGAATCCAATTCAGGACCTCACGTCACAGTTGGCTGTCTTCTTAGTCTCCTCCAATGTGTGACAAGTTCTTCAGTGTCTTCTTATCTTTCACAACCTTGACACTTTTGAAGAATACTGGCTTGTTATTTTGTAGAATATGCCTCCCCTGGGGCTTTTCTAGTGTTTTCTCAAAGTGGATTGTACTCACACACTGTGGGAACGGTGACCATGGTGCTGTGCTTTTCTTCGAGAAGTTTGTCGGGGGGAGACATGACGGTACTTTAGATTCCGGGGGGTTACAGTCTTGTTTTTTTTTTTTTTTAAGATTTAGTTATTTATGCATACAAGCTCGGGTGCAGGCCAGAGGTGTGAGGTGTGAGGTGTGGGGTGGTGAGAGGGTTCACCAGAGACAGTCTGGGGAGCAGAACAGGCAGATCTACCCAAATACACTGCTGAGGGGAGTAGCGGGCAAGGCAGGAGGTCTGCTGCGCCATGTGGGATCTCCCCGCCGGGCATCAAACTTGCGCCCGCTGCAGCTGCCAACAGCTCCACAGCTCTGCGCCTAACCCACTGAGCCAACAGGGAGGCCCAGTGGGTGGTAAAAGTCTTGATGAGTTGGTTAAGGTGACGTCTGTCTGGATTCTCCATGGTAAACTTACTACTTTTCCTTTTGTAGTTAGTAAATACTGGGGAGGAGGTACTTAGAGATGATGCAAATATCCTATTTCTGCTTAATATTTTCCCATCGATATTAGTATCCATCAGTTGATCTTGCTTGCAGTAATTATTACTGTGATGTTCTAATGGTAATTTTTCTATTTCTTTCCCCTTGTCCATTCATTCATTGGGAAATTAGAATTCCGTAAGAAAAAGTTGTCTGTACTTCTTATTTATTTATTTATTCACTTATTTTTGTAATACCAGCACAGACTGTTATTTATTTTATTCTTTGGGTTATAATCCTATATTCCTTATTATTTTTTTGTTTCCATAGTTTGGTTTTTGCATTTATTTCTTCTTGGTTCATTTCAGTGACCTGTGTCATGAAAATCCAACTGAGAAGGCTACTTCCTCTTTACAGATTTTCTGGGAACAGCAGATTTGGGGGGTAAGTTGGCGTTCCATTCTGTTTGGGAGACAGGATGTCTGAAATTCTCCTCACTTCACCATCCCCTATTGAGTCTGGGCATCACTCTCTCCTCTTCCTAGGGAGGTCCCGAAGCTGATGAGCCTTCTAACCAAGAACTTAGCCTCTAAACCTCCTCTGAGTATTCGATACATCAAGTACATACCAGCGCTTTCCCAATGGACAGAGTCTGCATTGCTACTGATTCATGTCCTGTTGCCATTTGTAATTTTTTAAGTACTTTAGCACCATCCACTTCTTCAGCATGAGGCCATCATCAGGGCACCACCCCTTCTGCTACAGTCTCTAATGCTGGGGCACTTGAGAAAGCACTAGATGCATCGAGGCCAGGGTGTCCTGCATGCGGAACACCCACTCTCTGCAAACCAGTGTTGCCCTGGTAGTCCGTGACACTTCTAGAAAAGATGGAACACAAATGCTGGTAGTGCACAAACCCCTGCTGCAGCTATAACCTGGAAGTGACAATGCAGAGAACAGGGTCACCAGATGATGAGATGCCACCCCACCCGACCCCACCTCCTCAAGCAGGCAGCACCATGAAGCCTCGAAGAGGCTCCCCCAGGGTGGACCTGCAGCTCTCTCTTATATGTTGCTCAAATTGTTCTTCAAATACTGTGGTCATTGGGATCTGTTTCAAGTTGACTCCTGAGCCCTTTCAACTTGCCCTTTATTATTTTTTAAGCACTTCCTTATTTTCATCACTGCAAGATGTGCCAGGTTCATCTACTATTTCCCTACTGCAGCCCCGGAGCCAGTGAGTCCTTCACTTATTGGAGAACAGTACTTTATTATTTGTTTTATTTATTTATGCATACAAGAGCTGGGGTATAGGCCAGAGGTGTGGGGCAGTGAGAGGTTCACTAGAGACACAGTGGGGAGCAGAACAGGTGGATCTACTGAAATACACTGCTGAGGGGAGCAGTGGGCGAGACAGGAGAGGTCTGCTGCACCATGTGGGAATCTCCCTGGCTGGGGTTCGAACTAGTGCTGCAGTGGCTCTGGATAGCTTTGTGGTGCTGAGACTTAACCCTTGCGCCACCAGGGAGGCCCAGGAGAATGGTACTTTAAAAGCATGATCTGTGCCTGAAGTGTGCTTACTCTCAGGCTTTCACTGCTTCTAGACCTGCCCCATGGATAAAGCTAGGAAGTATATATGTATTAATTTATACTCACATGCATCTATATTGATTTCTTTATCTATCTGGATTAAATTAAGAAATGAAAACCGCACATTTCCATACTGATATCTATGACTTCAACTCTGCACACAGTACTCATTGTAACCTTCTCCTTTTTCTTATTTCTATTTTTTTCTCTGACACTGAGAAACTTGGTTTTCATTATCTACAATATACTTACTTAATTTTTCAATCACAGTATATTCATAATGTAGTTTCAGAACCCCTAAGCAATATCCCTATGCGAAACAAATTTATGAACTCAAGTGCATCTATACCATTTTTCTTTCCCTGTAGTTTATAGTATCCTGTCAATACCCTGTTTTCCAATGTTATTTAGGTCAATTCCTTTCTTCATCCACATCCCTTTCATCATGTGACTTGTTTGTAGTGTAGTTAGATCCATTTATCACAGACTGCACTCCAGTACCCCTCCCCCTGACATTCTGATTGAATTTTCTAAAACATATACAATAAAATGCACTCTATGGTGCATAGGTCTAGTCTATGGGGTTTTGACAAATGCACATAGCATTTTATCCACCAGTACTATACAGGACAGTTCCATTACTCAAAAAAGTCCCTCTTGCTGCCCCATTAAGGTCAAAAGTCGCTCTCACCACTGACCCTTGGCAACCACTGTTTCATCCATATGTTTTCTCTTTTCCAGAGTGTCATATAAATGGAATCAGATGATATGTAGCCTTTTGAATTTGGCATCTTTAACTTAGAAAAATGCATGTAAGATGTGTCCAAGTTATGAGTGTTGATAGTACCTCCCTTTTTATAGTTGAGTCGTGTTCCGTGGTGGGCTGCACCAACGTTCACTTAACCATTAGTCCACTGAATGACATTTAGATTGTTTCCACTTTTGACTATTATGAATAATGCATAATAGCTTTAAGCATTTGTGTGTAGGTTTTCATGTGAACATAAGTTTTCAGTCCTCTTCAGTAGATACTTAGGAGTGGGGTAAATAATTTCTTTTTTTTTAAAGATTTATTTATTTATGCATACAAGCTGGGGTACAGACCAGAGGCGTGGGGTGGTGAGAGGGTTCACCAGAGACAGAGTGGGGAGCAGAACAGGCAGATGAAGGAAACACAATGCTGAGGGGAGCAGCCAGCAAGGCAGGAGAGGTCTGCCGCGCCATGTGGGAATCTCCCCGGCCAGCATCGAACTCGCGTCGCCACTGCCAACAGCTCCAAGCGCAGCTCCCAACCGCTGCGCCACTGCAGAGGCCCCTGGATAAATAATTTCTTAAAGGTATTCATTCAAATACTCAGAAAAGGAAAACGAAAAAAAAAAAAAGTCAGCTTTACAGGTGGGCAGCTGCCACAATTAACCCTATACCATTTCAGTGTTGCTTCATAACTCCCAAATTCATGTCTCCATCACCATTTACTCTCAGAATTTTGATTGTGCAACTTGGTGTATTTATGTTCTCCCAGGCCTTCTGTCTTGTTGTCTCCACAATCATCCAACATGTTATGTTCTGGTTTATTGTCGCATGCATTAGAATAGGCTGTTGGTCATTCCTTCCCTGAAACAAGTGTACATGGGTACAAAGTAGGCAGTTTTGAAACCAGGCACTGGCCCCTGAAAAACATTGACTTTATAAAATGACCATTCTTTAAGGAGATGCCCTTTGTGCAGTCAGAATGAGCAATGACCTACCTGACATTAATTGAGGGTCTTCTTAAAGAACCCTGTCCTAATATATCAAACCTATCAGCTTGCTACAGAACCTGGAGCTGCTGCCATTAGCATCACTCTTCTGGGCCAAGGTTTAGTCATTTTCTCTGGAAGGTTTCTGTTAAAAATGCACATTTTTAATCAGCGAGGGCAGATGTTTAGCACATTAGCTAGCTGTCACCTCAGAGAGATTGCAGCTCTGATCCCTGAGTTCCTCTCTACTGACAACTTTCCGTTAGTGTGCAAACACTCGTTTCTGTTTCACTGAACTGTGACTTCTTAGACTGAGAGCAAAGTTCACCTCTGTCTTCCTAGAATGTGGCATGTAGTAGGTGGTCCACAAGCAATTCTCTGGTGGATACACTAATTTGTGATGAGCACTTGATGCCTGGGGATGGCAGGGACCATGTTCTCATATGTGACACAGGCAGAAAAAGACAAACCTAGGTGAAAGGGCATTGCAGGGGTGCGGAGGACCAGTGAGCCACAGGGTGGTATAGGTCTGTTATGGGACAAGTGGACAATTGACAGCCAGCTTCAAATTTCAAAGGTTTTGGGAAGCTATGGCTAAGGGGGAGGGCCCTGAGACAGAATGGGCTAACATTCCAGCCCTCTCCTTACTGTTGGAATTTGACTTTTACTTTGGACAAGAGGGGAATAATTTGGGATGGGGTGTTAGAAAAAATGAATAATCTGATCTGACTTTTATTTTGACAGCATCACCCTGGCTACAGTGTTGGGAGTAGAATGAGGTGGGAGGGTGAGACAGCAGCAGAGGCATCAGTAAAGAGGCTATTTTAAAGCAATCCAAAGTGGAGATGAGAGTGACTTGGCCCAGGGTGGAAGTAATGGAGGTTGTGAGAAGTGGTCAGATTCAGCATAGATGCTGAAGATAGAGTTGTCAGCACTTCATGATGGATAATACTACTTCTGTTTGCTGTCTGCCTAATAAAATAGAACAAAACAAAACACTTTGCAATGTCTATAAACTATAAAGTGGAAGTTGATGTTAGAGATTTAAGCAGAGCTCATTTCCCAGTCAAGCAAAACTTGCTTGATGTGGAGGTAACCTTGGATTCAGCTGACAGGAGGCTTTCAACTCCATGTTTCCCAGCTGCTTTCTATAAGGGGCTTCGGCGGAGCTGTATTTACATTACCGCTTTTCCTGTTGATTGAATCTGTAGCAAACACAGCAATGTGTATAATTTTATCTCACTTGAGAGCATTTTTGACTGTGGATCTGTCACTCCTTATATGGGGAATGGAATTCTTTCTGGATGTACTTCTTGCAGGAAAAGCTTTTACCCAGTGAAGTAAGTGCTCAATGAAAACAATTTGATCAGATAAGGCTTCCTGAACCCTGCCCCATCCACCCATACACATGCTCTCATCTTCATCAATTTTAAATGCAATTCATTTATTTTAAATGTGAGAAGACAAAATCTTGGTTGAAAAACAATTGAGATTGTAATCCCTGAGTCAAATTTTCATTGTGGAACTGCTACTGATGAGCGAGATGAGTTTCTAGGATTGTGTACAACTGGTTTGCAGGAATATTTATGAGTAGGGAAGCCTCTGAACAAAGTATCCTGATGTCACTCAGATGGGAATTAAACTCCTTAATTCATTAGCGCCTCTCAGAATACCACTTTCTCCCTTGCCCGCTCTGACATAACTAGGCATATAAGTAGCAAAGGAAGGGTTGGCAAGGGGACTTGAACCCCTCAGAAGATGTGTCAGCTCTTGATTGAAACCTAACTGTGATGACAAAACATAACCCACCTTAACTCTAAAGGCAGTATCTGAGAACAATATCAAGTCCAGTGTCTGGGGCCCACATGTGGTGGGCAGGCAGATGCACATGGCCTTGGGTGGTTTAGTTAAAATACCTCCTCGCAGGGACAACATGTAATGCTTTGGTCCTTTTTTTGAGGTGAGAGCTAGACAAACCCTTGAGATGTCTGTCAGCAGGCATAGCCACGGGATAGTAAGTAGCCAGCAGTTAAGGCTTGCTGACGAGAGGGTGTCTGCAACCAAAATCATTATATCCCGGTTTGTCTGAAAACTCAAGGGAAATTCCATATTGATGGACTCTTTGGGCAGAAGTAACATTTTCAAAACATAAGTGTTGAAGAGTTGAGGACAAGTGTCATTTTTGGATCTTTCTCTTTTATTGTGTTTCAGTGGCTTTTGAAAAATACAGCAGAGTCACAAAGTTTTCTCTTTCTTCATTGTTAAATAGATTGGAGTTCTGAGTATTTTCATAGGGCATATTATTAGTTCCTGGAAAATCTTCTTTTACAGAGTGCATTTTATGTCTGCCCAGTGTGTAAAAATATAATTTCAGAGGGTGAATGTATATATACACAAGGCCAGTTTATGAACCACATAAAAAAATCAGTTTCATAATTTTGTAATCTCATGACAATCACAATACAATCCAGAACCAGGGAGTTCGAGTTACAAAAGGGCCTCTGAATAATAAAAATACTTTCATTCATTCAACATTTAACAAATATTTATTGAGTAATTGTTAGATGCTAAGAATTGTTGCAGGAGATACAGAAGTGAGCAAAACAGATAAAATCCCTACTCTTATGTTCCAGTTATGTGTTGAGGGACATGTGAAGTAGACAATGAATAAGAAATAAAATTGCATGTAAGATGAGTTTCATAAAAAGAAAAATACTCTACAGAAAACGAGAGGGGGCTCTGTCTTTAAGTGACTGGTGGATGTGTGTGACGAGTTCAAGTCAGAATTGACAAAGTAGTCAAGGAAGGCCTCTCCTAGCATGTGATGCTTAAGTTTAGACTAAACAACCAGGAGTGGATCAGAGAACACAACTTCCAGAAGGACTGTCAAGTACAAAGGCTCTGAAGTGACAACCATCTTGGCTTGTTTGGGCAAGGGTGGAGGCAGTGAGACCAGTTAGGATGTCCTTGCCATGGTATAGGCCTGAGATGCTGGTGGCTTGAGCTAGCATAGGAGCAGTGGAGATGGACAGAAGTGAGTGGACTAGGGATCGTTGATAATACTTGCAGATATATTGGGTATGGGAGGTAAGGAACAGACTTAATGAGTCCTAGGGGCTTTTTTTTTTCAAATTATGTTTATTGAGGTAAAGTAGGTTTACATCTTTGTATCTGCTCTGGGGGTTATAGGTACAAACCTCTATAAATATGTACTTTCATTCCCTGCCCACTACCAGTGCCCCAATAATCCTTTACCATGTTCCACTGGGCCCTTCCCTCCCCTACTCCCACCCCACCACCCTTCCCCTATGGGTGCCTCAGTTTAACCGTCAGAAGTTAAGAGTTTATTATTGGTTTGGTTTTGAGTGACCCTTTGTTTTGGTTCTCTATATTTCACATATAAGTGAGACCATCCAGTAAATTTGTCTTTCTTTTTACTTATTTCACCTTGCGTTATCCTTTCCAGTTCCGTCTATGTTGTTACAAGTGGCAGGAGTTCATCCTTTTTTATAGCTGAGTGGTATTCCATTGCATGCATGTGTATATATTGAATGCATGTAGCATGTTTTGTGTGTGTGTAAAAATATGTGTATGTATATAGCACATTTTTCTGAGCTCCATTCCTCTGTCCTTGGGCACTTACACTGAGTGAGACACTCTTAGGTTTTTGAGTTGAACAGTTGGATGGGTGGTGGTACACCATTAACTGAGGTAGAGAAGATTTGAAGAGAAATAGGTTGGGATGTAAGTAGAAATCCAGAGTCTTGTTTTGTACTTGTTAAATTTGAGATGCTGATTAGACACACAAAAGTAATTGTCGAAAAGTCTTCACCATAAAGCATTCATATAGAACAGATTATCTGTCAGCTATTTTTCTTATTTTATGCACAATTAAATGAGCATCAGTTTTTTAACCTACAACAGAATCAATCTCTCCCCTGCCCCGTCTCTTTCTCTCCTCTCTGTCTCTCCAGATCCCATATGTCAAACTGCTTACTGTATTCACCCAAACCTAATGTATTCACAGCTATATCTGCTATATTCCTCTTTACACTTTCCATGTATATTTTTTTAACCCTACTCAAGATTACTTTGTTCATCCTGTGATCCAAATTTACTTCTCAACTCTACCCTTCCTTCACCCCAGTGTTTAGTGAATTACTAAATTGTGTTGAGTAATACCTTGCAAATATCTCTCTAATCTCTCTCCTACTCTTCATGCGAACTGCTACTACAACTCAAGATCACATTACTTCTTGCCTGGATTACCATGTAAGCAAATGATGCTGCACTGTCTTATTAAGTCACCCTTTACCCCTACATTTTGGATAACTCCTGCTTATCCTTCAAAACTCATCTCAGTGACAACTTCCTCCAATTTGTCCTCCACCCCATCTATTGTATGTCCTTAAGTAACCCCTATTATATGTACTTATAGTGCCTTGTGATTATTTTTACTATAGCATAAGTTACTTGGTATTATGATTGCCTTTTCACTTGTCTGTCTCATCAATTGCACTGTGAGCTCCTAGATATTAGGAACTTTAGTTTTTTATTTTTTGGGAAGATTTATTTATTTATGTACACAAGCTGGGACACAGGCCTGAGGTGTGGGATGGTTAGAGGACCCACCAGAGACAGAGTGGGGAGCAGAACAGGCAAATCAACTGAAGCACACTGCTGAGGGGAGCAGTGGGCGAGGCAGGAGAGGTCTGCCGCACCCTGTGGGAATCTCCCTGGCCGGGCATCCAATTAGTGCTGCAGTGGCTTTGGATAGCTTCACAGTGCTGTGCTTAACCTGTTGCGCCACCAGAGAGGCCCAGGAACTTTATTTCCTTTTATTTATTTATTTTTTAATTGTTGTTATTATTTATTTCTTCTACATTACTGTGTATTCCCCATAAATTTCCCACCACCAATTCACCCGTGAACCATCACCACAGTCCCCTGTGCTCCACTGTCCCCTATTCTGAGCCCCAATCCTCCACCTCTCTTGCTGATTGTTACTCTTTTATTTGGTTCCCCTATATATCTGTTATAAGTGAGACTATTCGATATTTTTCTTTTTCCTTTTGGCTTATTTTGCTGAGCATGATCCCTTCTATCTCCATCCATGTTGCTGCGAATTGCATGTGTTTATCTTTTTTTGGATGCTGAATAGTATTTAATTGTGTGTATGTACCACATTTTCTTGATCCAGTCATCTATTTTTGGGCATCTGGGTTGTTTCCATACCTTCGCTACTGTAAATAGCACTGCAATAAACATGTGGGTGCATGTATCCTTTTGGATTAGTGTTTTTGTGTCCTTTGGGTAGATTCCCAAAAGTGGTATTGCCGGGTTGTATGGAAGCTCCATTATTAGCAGTTTGAGGAAATGCCGTACAGCTTTCCATAGTGGTTGGACAGGTTTGCATTCCCACCAGCAGTGTAGGAGAGTTCCTTTCTCTCCACATCCTTTCCAGCATTTGTTGTTGCCTGTTTTTTTAATGTGCGCCATTCTCACTGGTCTCATTGTGGTTTTGATTTGCATTTCCCTGATTATAAGTGATGTTGAACATTTTTTCATGTACCCGTTGGCCATTTGCTTTTCTTCTTTGGAGAAGTGTCCTTTTACTCTTCTGCCCATTTTTTGACTTGATTGTTGACTTTGTTTTTGTTGAGTTGTGTGAACTCCTTGTAGATTTTTGTTCGCAGTCCTTTATCGGTTGTATTGTGTGCAAAGATTTTCTCCCAATTAGTAGGCTGTCTGTTTGTTTTTGATTAATGTCTGTTTTGCTGTACAGATGCTTTTTAGTTTGATGTAGTCCTGGTTGTTTATCTTTTCCTTGACTTCCTTCACGTTTTGGGATGTGTCTTTAAAGATTTTGCTGAGATATATGTCATGTAGAGTTTTGCCTATATTTTCTTCTATAACTTTTATGGCTTCGGGTCTTACATCCAGGTCTTTTATAAATTTTGAGTTGTTTTTTTTTGCATGGTGTGAAGTAGTAGTCTAGCTTCATTTTTTTTTTGCATGTAGCAGTCCAGTTTTCCCAACACCATTTATTGAACAAGCTAACCTTGAGGTACTTTATTTCTTATGGTCACATCTCCATTGTCCAATGAGGTTTCTTGACACGTGGTTGGCTCTCAGTAAATGCTTTTGAATGAATGCATGCCTGAAGCAAATTAGAAGGAAAGCCTGCTAAAGGGAAATTGACACCATTAAGTAACATTATATTTGTATAAGTGAAGAAGGAAACAACAAAATAAGCCATCAAAATCTTTAAAAAATACCACAGTCTAGGGCCACTTAGCACAGGAGCTGTTAGTATTATGCTGTATTATTATAATTTTATGTTATCAACTGTATAACATAACACATTCATTCCTACTCATTTTAAAGACATTGGAGCATCTAGAAAAGACTATATTTAGTGGCCTCCATTTAGAAGGTGTGGGAGTATGTACTAAATAATAAAACTTAAGATTTATGACTGATATACATCAAAGCAGGAAAAAATAATTATAGACCAATAGTTTTAACACAACCAACTCTGGAACTTCTGTTTCCCTCCAAATTGATTTGCAGGTTTAGATATAGATAAATATTATCAGAACTGAAGTCCAAACCGTGATTTTATTTTTTGCAAGTGTTGTATTAAGTTCACTTTCTAAAAAGCATCCTAAAAATCTCATATACTATACAATAAAAGGAAATGTTTTTATAAATAGAAATATCTTTAAAATGTTAATGATCGGTGTGAAGTTTATTATCAGTGCTTTGCTATTAAATACTGTGGAATTGATGACTTGTGCAAAGACACTCTACTTAATTGCTCCATCTCACTATACTCTTTGGCCTCATTTTCCCATCCGTGATATTTGTGCTAAAACTCTTTTCCCCAGTTGATTAGCTAGACATATTGCTAGAGTATACAGAATATAGGCAATAAATATCTGGGCAACTGTGAATCTGTATTAAGTGGTCAACAACCTTATAAATGTTTATTTAGGCATGATTGATGATTCACTTGGAGGCAGCAGAACCAGGATTAATTGTTTGACTACAATTCACTCACTGCTTATATCTTCATAGATGATCTTTTGAGAAGATGGGTGTTTGGAGATGGTGTGGATAAGGAGAACAGATTGGAGGAAGAGAAATTATAGCAAACCACTACAAAAATAGAGCAATGTCCATTCATAAATCTGTACTTGTAATACTCCTCAAACTTTAAGACGAATTTCTTTTTCCTTCAGAGAAGATAAGATTCTCATTAGAGCAAGGAAAGGACTGTATGATTTCAGGATGGGCAATCAACTTGAGACTTCTGCTGTTTCTATTTCAAGTTGGCCTAGAAGAGTGACATGCATAGGAATGGGAAGGGCGAGAAAAACTTTTTCCAAGGGGAGGTAAAGATTCATCCCTATCTTTTAAGGTGTGTAAAAAATGAAAAAAATCATAGATATTTCACATGCAAAAAAAATTCATTCTAACTCTACAGTACCTAGTGGTGGAGAGCTACATATAGGGAGTGAGCTGGTGAGTTTTGTTGTTTGACATAGAAACCTACAAATCATGAAAAGAAAGGAAAATTTATTTAAGTGCCTACTATGTACTGAGTTTTACTGCTTTTTGCTTTCTTTAAAAAAGTCAATCCTTATAACAAGTCTATGAGCTAGGTATTATTATTATTATTATTTTAAGATTTGTTTATTTATGCATACAAGCTGGAGTATAGGCCAGAGGCGTGGGGCAGTGAGAGGGTTCACCAGAGACAGAGTGGGGAGCAGAACAGGCAGATCGACGGAAATACACTGCGGAGGGGAGCAGCGGGTGAGGCAGGAGAGGTCTGCTGTGCCATGTGGGATTCCCCCCCGCGGGGCAGTGAACTCGCTGCCGACAGCTCCACAGCGCAGCACTTAACTGCTGCGCCACCAGGGAGGCCCGAACTAGGTATTATTATTAACCCACTTCCCAGAGGAGTAACTTTAATTGCCTGAATTAACATGGCAGGTAAGTGATGGAATTGTCATTCACACACAGGTATCTGGTACTTCAAAGATCATGCACTTTCCACTAAAATACATTATCCTGTTCACTAGCAAACACTATTACCTTTCCCTCCTTTGTCCTGATTTAGTTTTTGTCAGTTTGTTCCTCTTTTTTTTCCTCTATGTTCCACAACAGTGAAATCATCCATATTGGTTTTTCTCATTCTGGCTTATTTCAGTTAGCATAACCCCTCCAGTTCCATCTATGTTGTCCCAAATGACAAGCATTTATCTTTTTTGGTAGCTGAGTAGTATTCCTTTGTTATATATACTACATTTTCTGAATCCACTGCTCTGTCTATGGGCATTTACATTTTCTCCACCCATATTTCTGAGTGGGGAAATAAATATGCCATACTGACTTTGAACAACCCAGGGTGTGAATATGGAAGCATCTGATCACAATTCTGTAACCCCAGAAATGCCTGGAATGTTCGCACAAATGATTCATAGTAGGACTGGTTCCAGTGTGATCTGAGGACTGCTTAACCTGAGGGACTCACAGGCCTCTCCCACCAGCATGTCATATGGGTTAAGGGAGGCCATGTTAAAGGGTCCTCGGTGAATGTGAGAACTTTGTAGGAGCAAGGGAAGGGCCCGTAGTGCTAACACACGTATACGATGCTCTCCTGCAATAGGTTTTGAGGATGGTGTCATACTGAGGCTGTAGCATAGTATTATGTGGTTTACAAATATATTTGTTTTAGCCAAATATGGTACCTCTGATGGTTTTAATAAATATGCTAATTATAATCAGAATATGATTTTTTTAAAAAAGAGAAGTATCTGAATGCATTTAGTGTTTTGCACTGGAAAGATGACAATATTTCTTTCAACTGCAATAGAAAGCAAAATATTTCAGTCACTCTGGTGACACTAATGAATCAGACATGGTGAGCTTGCCAAAGACAAGCTTTGCTCTTCTCAAATAACACTTTTTTTTAATAAGACTTAATTTTTTGGAGTAGTTTTAGTTTACAATAAAATTGAGAGGAAGGTACAGAGATTTCTTATACCCTTGCTCCCAACTAGGCTTAGCCTGCCCCCTCGTTAACATCACTCTCCAGAATCATACATTTCTTTATTGAGGGAGCATTGTTGTACAACACTGTACGTGATTTAGGGGAATAGGCTCACATCTCCTCATATGTATGTTAGATCCCCCCATAGTCCTGTACCCTAAGCCACTGAGCCCCTCCCCACTTTGTACCTATTCCTACCTTCCCTTCCCCTCTAGTAGCCTCAGTTCTGCAGTCATATTTCTAGGGTTTGTCCTGATTTAGTTTAGTCAGTTTGTTCCTCTTTTTTTTCCTCTATATTCCACAACAGTGAAATCATCCATATTGGTTTTTCTCATTCTGGCTTATTTCACTTAGCATAACTCCTCCAGTTCCATCTATATTGTCCCAAATGACAAGCATTTATCTTTTTTGGTAGCTGAGTAGTATTCCTTTGTGATATATACTACATTTTCTTAATCAACTGCTCTGTCAGTGGGCATTTACATTTTTTCTATAATTTGGCTATTATAAATAGTGCTGTAGTGAACATGGGAGTGCAGATACTCTCTAAATTAGTGATTTTGTATTCTTTGTGTAGATACTTAGGAATGGAATTGCTGGACTATATGATATACCTAGATTTAATATTTTGAGCATCCTCTATACCATTTCCATAAGGGCTCAAGTGTGTACAGGGTTCCTCTTTCTCCATATCCTCACCAACATTTATTTTTTCTGTTTTTTTTTATAAGGGCCATTCTCACTGGCGTGAGATGGTATGACATTGTGATAAGTAATATGGAACTTTTTAATGCGCCTGCTGGCTATCTGTATGTCCCCTTTGAGGAAATGTCTATTTAGCTCTTTTACCCAATTTTTGATTGGCTTTTTGTTTTCTTTTTGTTGAATGGCATGAATTCTTTGTAGATGCTGGATATCAGATGTGAGATGTGCATTCACTATCATGTCTTTTGTGTTAATGATAGTTTTTTTCACTGTGCAGAAGATTTTTAGTTTGATATAGTCCCATTCAGTTTTGCTTTCATTTTCAAGTCCCCAGAGACATTTTTAAATCCAATGTTGTAGTGTTACCTATGTTTTCTTCTATGCATCTTATGGTTTCCAGTCTTACATCCAAGTCTTTAATCCATTTTGAGTTAATTTTTGTGTATGGTGTGAGAGAATGGTCTAGTTTCATTTTCTGTATGTGGTGTCCAGTGTCCTCAGTGCTATTTGTTGAAGAGACTTTCCTTTCTCCATTGCATACTCTTGCCTCCTTTGTTGTAGATCAACTGTCCATATAAATGTGGGTTTGTTTCTGGGTTCTCAATTCTATTCCATTGCTCTATTGTATTCCTGTATGCAAATAATGAAGTCGAGGAGGAATAAATCAAGAAAATAACCCATTTACGGTAACATCAAAAAGTATTAAATACCTAGGAAACACCCAACAAAGAGGTGAAATTCTTATCAATGCAATTCTTATCAAAGTTTCAATGGAATTTACAAAGAAATAAAGCAAACACTGAAATTTATGTGGAACCAGAAAAGACTAAATGACCAAAGCAATCTCTACAAACAAGAAGAAAAATGGAGTTATCACGTCCCCAGACTTCAAACTATATTACAAGGCTATAATAATAAAAAACACTGAGGTATCAGAATGATTCATTTTTTTTTTTAACTCAGAATGAGCCTACATTGACATGTTGTAATCACCCAAAGTCCATGGTTTACCTTAGCTTTCACTCTTGATAGTTGTATTTTCTATGGCTTTGGACAAATGTATAATGACATATCTATTAGTAAAATACCATGCAAAGTGTTTTCACTTTCCTCTGAATCCTCTGTGCTCTATCTATTTGTTGTTTCTCCCTTGCCCCGCACCACTGATCTTTTTTTTATTTTTTCCATATGTACAGTATGTAACCTTTTCAGATTAGCTTCTTTCACTTAGCAATATGCTCTTCAGGTCTTCCATGTCTTTTCCTGGCTTGATAGCTCATTTCTTTTTAGTACTGAATAATCTGTTGTCTGGATATACCAGTTTATTTATCCATTCACCTAGTGAAGGATATCTGGATTGCTTTCAAGTTTTGGCAATTATGAATAAAGCTACTATAAACATCCACATGCATATTTTTGTGTAGACATAAGTTTTCTATCCCTTTAAGTAAATAACAAGGAGCACAATTGCTAGATCATAGAGTACATTTAGTTTTGTAAGAAACTGTGAAACAGACTTCCAAAGTAGTTGTACCATTTTGCATTCCATCAGCAGTGAATGAAATTTCCTATTATTGCACATCCTTGCCAGCATTTGGTGCTGTAATGTTCTGGATTTTGGACATTCTGATAGGAATGTAATAGTATCTCATTTTTAGTTTGTATTTTCTTGATGACGTATGATGTGGACTGTCTTTGAATAGGCTTATTTGTCATCTGTATATCGTATTTGGTGAAGTGTCAGTTAAGGTCTTTGACCCATTTTAAATTTAGGTATGTTTTCTTATTATGATAATTCTTTGTATTTTTTGGACAATAGTCCTATATCATATGTGTCTTTTGCAAATACTTTATCCCAGCTTGTGACTTATCTTCTAATTATCTTTGATATTATGTTTTGCAGAAGTTTTCAATTTTAATGAAGCCTAGCTTATCAACTATTTTTTTCATAGATCATGCCTTTTGAGCATGGAGATGTAAAAGGCCCTTTATTCTGCCAGACAGCAATTTAAGTACAGAGGAAAGACCAGTTTGGAAGCCATCCACTGACTGTAAAATACAGTTCACCAAGAACAGTTCTTCTCAGATGTGTTTGGAGCACCATTGTAATGGGGGAGGTGGAATAGAATGACAGACGGTTTTTGCAATTTTGTTATTACTTTTCAAAGCTTTTTAAAAATTGAGATATTTGATATATAACATGTGTAAGTTTAAATTGAGCATTGTGTTTGTTTGATGTATTTATATATTGCAATGTGATTACCACTGTAATTAGCTAATACCTATTTAACCTCAATTATCATTTCTTTTTGTGGTGAGAAAAATATTATTCAATCGTGAGAAAGAAGTAAATCTTGTCATTTGTAATGACATGGCTGGACCTTGAGGGCATTATGCTAAATGAGGTAAGTCAAAAAGAGAAAGACAAATACTATACAATCTCACTTAGATGTCTGAATCTAAAAAAGCTGAACTTATAAAAACAAGAGGAGAATGGTGGTTACCAGGGACTGGGAGGTGGGGAAATTTGGGGATGTTGTTTCATGGTACATACAATACAAATACAAACTTGGAACTAATGGATAAATAAGTTCTGAAAATCTGATGTACAACATAGTGAATTATAGTCTACATGCTATTTTATTAAATTCAAAGTTACTAAGAGCCTAGATCTGTGACCCATTTTGAGTTAATTTTTGTGAAAGGTGTTCCAATATTACTTCTTTAGGCAGCCTGTTCAGAATACCCTCTACCATGAAATCAATATGATTTCACCTTCCTCAAAATCTACTGAACAGTTGTTTTTTTTTTCTGTCGTATTTGAACTGGCCATAAAATTTATTGTTCTAAGTGCACTTTACAGAGTGAAAGGGTATGCTACATCATAGATGTAAACCCAGGTATATGGACACTTTAATTATGGTACATGCCTTATTTTTTCCATATTCTAGTCATTTGTGTATTTTACCCAAGGTTTTTGTAAACTCTTTGGTGTCATCTTATTTTCTGAAATCCCTATCACATTATTTTGAATGTATGTAGATGTTCTCTAAAGCGATCCTTCCTATGTAGTTAATTGAATAACTCAGATAAAGGATAAACTATTAAGCATAATAATGCTTACCTTAAATATTGTGTGTTTTCTGTAAACACTTAAATGTTCATTTATTTGCTCATCTTTAGATCTACACTTTTCCAAGTCCTTTTCTTTAAGGGCGAGTTCATTGGCTGGTGGTCCATGAACACTTTTTTGTAGAAACCACACCTATCAGGCATCAGCTCTGATTTTGTTTAAAGTAGAATGATATCCTAAAAATACTTTCAAAGTAATAAGTAATAATTTTCTCCTTATTCTTTTCTAAGTTTTTACATACACAGTCAACATGAAATTTACCATTTTAACCATTTTAAGTGTACAGTTCAGTGTTATTAAATGCTTTTATAATGTTGTGAAACTATCACCACCATCCATTTCCATAATTTTTCATTGTACAGAATTGAGACTATATCCATTAAACTTCTCATTTTCTCCTTTCCTCATCCCCTAGCAACTACCATTCTGTTTTTTGTCTTCATGATTTTGTCAATTCTAAGTACCTTATATAAGTGGAATCATACAATATTATCTTTTTGTGATTGTCTTATTTTACTTAGTGTAATATCCTTAAGCGTCATCCAATTATACATTATATTAGAATTTTTTCCTATTGAAGGCTGAATAACATTCCATTGTATGTATATCACATTTGCCTAATCATTCATTTGTTGATGGGCACTTGAGTTGCTTCCACATTTTAGCTTTTGTGAATAATGCTGCTATGAACATAGCTGTCCAAATATATCTTCATGACTCTGCTTTCATTTCTTTTGGGTATATACCCAAAAGTGGAGTTGCTGGATCATATATTAATTCTGTTTTTAATTTTTTGAACCATACTATTTTTCACAGCAGCTGTACGGCTTTACATTCACATAAGAACTGCCTAAGCATTTAAATTTCTCCGTTTCCTTACCAACACTTGTTATTTTCTCATTTTGTTTGTTTTGTTTTATGTTTTTAAAGTAACCAACCTAATGGCATGAGGTGGTATCTCATTGTAATGTTGATTTTCATTTCCCTAAAATAATCACTGATATTGAGTATGTTTTTATGTGCTTGTTGGCCATTTGCATATCTTTGGAGGACTGTAGATTCAAGTCCTTTGCCCATTTTAGCATTTTAGAGTTGATTTGTTTTCTATTGCTGAATTTTAGGAGTTCTCTATATATTCCAGATATTAATCCCTTATTGGGCACATGATTTGCAAATATTTGTGGGTTCCCCTTTACTCTTTTAATACTGCTTTTCAGTGCACAAAATTTTAAAATTTTCACCAAGTCCAATTTGTTTATTTTTCTTTTGTTGCCTGGGGCTTGGGTGTCATATCTGAGAATTCATTGACAACTCAGTGTTGTGAAGATTTTGCCCTATTTTTTCCTAAGTTTTATGATAGTAGTCTTTCATTTAGGTTTGTGACCCATTGTGAGTTAATTTTTGTGTTTGGTGGTAGTTAAGGGTGCAATTTTATTCTTTTTCATGTGGATATTCCAGTGCCATTTATTGAAAAGATTGTCCTTTACTCATTGCTTGGCCTTCACACACTCATCAAAATTAATTTGACCATATATGCCAGGGTTTATTTTTGTGTTCACTTTTTTATTCCGTTGGTCTATATGTCTGTCTTTATGCCAGTACCACACTATTTTGATTATTGTATCTTTGCAGCAAGTTTTAAATGAGGAGGTATAAGTACTATAGCTTTGTTCTTCCTTTTCAAGATTGTTTTGGCTATTCAGGGTCCCTTGAGATTCCATATGAATTTTTGGATGGGTTTTTCTATTTGTGCAAAAAAAGTCATTGGGATTTTGATAGAGATTATATTCAATCTATATATTGCTGTGGGTAGTAATTACATCTTAGTAATATTATGTCTTCCAGTCCTTAAACATGGGGATGTGATTCCATTTATTGATGTCTTCTTTAATTACTTTCATCGATGTTTTCCATAAATTTTTATAGTTGTTTCACTGACATTTAATTGATAGCATTTGAAAGGGACTCCCCTTTAACTATTCTCGCCAAATCTTTTAAAGTAATTTTTCATAAATACAACTCTCTTCTCACATATATTTCATTTGCTTACATAATATTTTATTAAGCAAAACAACCATTTAACAAGTAGAATTGGAAGGAATGGGGCTTAGAAACAAACCCAAGTGACTCTTGGTAAGCCTAGAGCACTATGGGTAGGAGCAGGATCACATGGGAAAACTAGAGATTAACCTCCCAAAAGCAATTGCTCAGTGAACCTCAGACATTAATCAGTATGTCTTATAGAGCGAATGGAGAAATTTTGTTAACCTGATCAGCTGGTTAAATGGAATATTTGTGATCGAAGGTACTAGTAAATATTTGTTGAGTTTAATTGAATCTAACTTATTCTCTAGAAAGAAGTTTTTCTACCCTCCATTTTTATTGACAGTTTATCTATTGTGTTTGTGAAAGTGGAAATGCAGATAGGAGGACTAGTTTTATTAAAATTAAAATGTCAATACCTGCCTCTCTTGGTACTCCTTGTACTTTCTCTGCACTTATTTTTTCCTCCATAGTACTGACCACCATCTGATGTCCTAAATATATTATTTATTTAGTTATTTGTTGTCTGTTACCATACTCTAGAATTGAAGGTCAATAAGTGCAAGAATTTGGGCTCTTTTATTCACTGATGGGACTTAGCTTTGGTATGGGACACATAGTCAGATAGACTAATTCAGATATCTGTTCAAATCTATCATTTCCTTGCAATGTGATTGTGGGTAAATTTCTTAACTTTTCTGTGTCTCAATTTTCTCATCTTTAAAATAGGGTTGATAATAGTAATATAGCTTATAAGGGCAAATTGTGACAATTTAATGAGGTGATGTATGCAAGACACTTAGTTTAGTGCTTTAACCCATGGTAGTTTGCACCAGACAAGATTTAGAAATATAAATCGCCTTGAGGGTTGAAGATATAAGGAATTTAATGCAGGGAATTGGTCATAAAGGGGTTGAAGAGTTGGGAAACCAAATAGGGGATGGTAAGGTAATTCATAGATTAACAGCAACAGAAGTTAAGGGCTCAGAGGGGCGATGGGAGGGGGAGAGTACCAGAACCCAGAAGCTGGGGCATTTGAGGTAAGCTTGAAACTTGGTGGGTCTGTCTATCAGGAATTGAATCCAAAAGGAGGACTCCAGCTGCTATGGGAGATGCCACCCTAGGTGGAGAGGGAGGGTGAGAAATATCCTGTTTTCTCCCGTGGTACTGTGTAACAGCCTCCCTCTAGTGTGTCCTATTGGCTGAGCCTGTTTGGAAACCAGCTCATGTGGGGACCTGGGAAGGCAGCCTGCAGAGTCCATCCCTGTCCCTTTGATACAGGGAAGAGCTTGGGAAGGATAAGGAATGACTTGCTGTTTAATCAACAAGAACTATTATTGCTATTATTGGCTGCACCAACACAATGCAGAGCTAACCAGCTAAAGGCAGTCTGTTGCATAAGGGGAAATGTGCTAAATGATGAATCAGAGCCAGATTTTGTCATATTCAACACCATTTTCATTAGTCATGATGTGGCTGATTCACAAGGGATTGGCTGAATGTTTTAACCCTTGGAGGTTCAACATGTTTTGTTTCTGAGTTGGGATATCATCTGTTAGCTATGGACATAAGCTTTTCCCTACTCCTCAACTTGGGCCAACTCCCAACTTCTCAACTAAATGTTACTTACAGTTGTATAAGTTCCAATCAAAATTAATGTAAACTGAAATGTTTAATTTTTTTGATGTTCAGTTTAAACAGCCCAATTATAGACTACATTTAAATTAAAAACTCAGCGTGAATCGGATGGCTTATGTCTCTGTGTGATGGCTTTTATATTAAATGGTTTACATGAATGCTGTTGTTTATCTTGGAAACAGGTTGTCATGCATATTAATGAGACCCAGGTGTTAACTTCATGCTGTTTTCCTTCCAACAAAAAAAAATCTTTACATTAAGTTAAAGTGTTTTTACAAGTATTTGTTGTAATAATTATAAGACTGTTTTATAGACCACAATGTTTAGCAGATTCATTTCCTTATTCCAACTCATTTTTTAATTCTTCTCTTTTCCCACAGCACTTTTGCTTTTGGATGCTGAGGTTTTTCAGCCAGACGTGATGGTAGCCTGAAGTTACTGAGGAGCTGAAAAAGGAAAAACTTTCCTCCAGCAGCTCTTCAAATGGCAAGACTTCATGTTCATCGGGATCTGCCCAAGGTCATTTTATACTCATTCCTTGTGGTTTTCTCCTTTCTTACTATCAAGGGAGATTGGCTGAGTAATTGCAGATTATAAGACCCCATATGTTTTATAATTTCCTAATGTTTCCTTGGGGTGCCTTCTTTTTACACCTCTGATTCCCTCTGTGACTTCTCCAGGGCTTTCTAGCTTTTCTTTAAGTGCAGAAACTGGGCTGCTTGGATTTCTCGAATAGGAGCTGACTGATGTTACATACAGCAGGACATTAACTTCGTGGATCTTGCTTATATTAGAGGAGGTTCCCAGAGCAGCAATAATCTACCACATTTTCTGAGATCGATGTTGTGGAGTTGTGTTCAGAGGATCCATCCTCTGAATGAGTGGTGGATGAACACTGTCGATTTTACAGTTCTTAAGCACCTGCTGCAGGCTGGGCATTGTGCTATGTGCTGTGAATATAAGGGTGTAAAGGCATCATCTGGCCCTTGGAGGACTTGTAACCTCACAGGGGAGACTAGTACATAAAGTTTTAAAAAACATAGTAGTATTACAGAAGTATACATCAGGTCATTCTGAATCTGAGCAGAAGCACCCAACTCATCTTTAGGTAGGGATCCTAGGGAAGATGATACCTGGAGTTAAGTCTTGAAGGAGAAATAGCAGTTATTTGGGTAGACAGGTAAGAAGAGGGCATCCCTGGAAGCGATAACAGCATGGGCATAGGCAGGGAGGTGTGAGGAAACATGATCTAGCCACAGTTCACTGTTATTGTAGATTTATGAGTCAGGTGAGATGTGACGGGAGATAAAGATTGAGAAAAAGGGCCAGGTGGTAAGATGCCAGCTTACTATGCAGTGGCGTATGGTCTTTCACCTTGAACTTGTTCTTGGGGTAGGGATAAGGTAGGATGGGGTGAGGACAAATGGAAGAGTTTAAGAGTATGTATTTTCTTTGAGGTTAGAATGGAAGAGAAGGGATGAACACCACTTTATCTTGAAGTGAGACATTTTTCTTTAGCTTTTCCAAAGCTGACATGTATACCCTGAGGCTTCTCTCTGTTTTTATGGGTGTGTGAAGTGTTTTTTTAAATCTTGAAAATTTTAAAAAAGCAGGAGTCAAAATCCAAAGAACTCAGTTTTTTGTTTTTTTAAAAAAGATTTATTTATTTATGCATACAAGCTGGGGTATATAGGCCAGAGGCATGGGGCAGCAAGAGGGTTCACCAGAGACAGAGTGGGGAGCAGAACAGACAGATCGATGGAAATGCACTGCTGAGGGGAGCAGTGGGCAAGGCAGGAGAGGTCTGCTGCACCATGTGGGAATCTCCCCGGCCGGGCATCAAACTCGCATTGCCGCTGCTGACAGCTCCACAGCGCAGTGCTTAACCACTGCACCACCCAGGGAGGCCCAAAGAGCTCAGGTTATGTTTTTTTCCCTGATTCAAAGGAACACATGTTCATTTTTAAAATGTGCAAAATACACAAAAGCAAAAAGAAGAAAATGTAAATCATCAATAATTCTGATATTCAGAGATAATATCGTCCATATTTTGGAGCCTTTTGTTCCAATTTTTCCTATACATGCACGCACACTCATCCATACACTTCAAACATATACATATATTCTCCACACATATATGCATTTTACAAATTGGGGGTCACATTAAATTCATTGTTTTGTTACCTGTTTTTTTTCCACTTGACCTTAAATGGTGAACATTTTTCTGGATTATTAGATTTTCTTTTTCAGATAATTTTTAATAGCTGTATAGCATTTCATTAATTTTTTTGTGCACATTACCAATTTACTCCTCTTTTGTGTTAGATACTCATTTTTTCCTACTTGTTTCACTTTTATATATGATGCTATAATTGTGCCCCTGATTGAATGTTTATACACTATCACTATATTGATTATTTTCTTTTATATGAATTCTTAGAGGTGATATTGCCAGAGTATAAAAGAATTGCATGTTTTTATTTTTATTTTATTATATATATATATATATATATAATACACACACACACACACACACACACACATCATTCTTCCTTTTTGTACAATGCATGCTTTCTCCTCTCAGGTGTAGTCCCTGTAAAATTCCCACCACCAGTTCACCCCTGCACCATCACCATAGTCCCTTGTGCTCTTCGCTCCCCCGTTTTGAGCCCTCTCCCTCCACCTCCCCTGCAGATTGTCTCTGCTATATAGTTGCCTATTAATTTTGTTTTTTAATTTGTTATAATTATTTTTTCCTAATCCATTATTTATTTTCCCTACATTCTTACTATAAGTGAAACCATCTGATATTTTTCTTTTTCCTCTGGCTTATTTCACTGAACATAATGCCTTCCAGCTCCATCCATGTTGTTGCAAATGGCATGAGTTTATCTTTTTTAATTGCTGAATAGTATTTCATTGTGTATATATATATACCACATCTCCTTGATCCAGTCATCTATTTTTGGGCATTTGGGTTGTTTCCATATCTTACTTGGTAGATAAGTAATAAGTAAACTAAGTAAATAGGGCTGCAATAAACATAGGGGTGCAGGTATCCTTTTACATTAATGTTTTTGTGTCCTTTAGGTAGATTCCTAGGAGTAGAATTGCTGGGTCATATAGTAGCTTCATTTTTAGTAGTTTGGAGCCTTTTGTTCCAATCTTTCCTATACACGCACACACACTCATCCACACACTTCAAACATACATATACTCACACACACACACATATGCATTTTACAAATTGGGGGGGGGATCACACAGCTTTCCATAGTGGTTGGACCAGTTTGCATTCCCACCAGCAGTAGGAGTTCCTTTTTCTCCACATCCTTGCCAACAATTGTAGTTTCCTGTTTTTTTTAATATGTGCCATTCTCGCTGGTATAAGGTGGTATCTCATTTTGGTTTTAATTTGCATTTCCCTGATTACAAGTCTTGGTAAACATTTTTTCATATACCTGTTGGCCATTTGCATTTCCTCTTTGGAAAAGTGTCTTTTTAGCTCTTCTGCCCATTTTTTGACTGGGTTGTTTACTTTGTTTTTGTTGAGTCTCATCAGCTCTTTGTGGATCTTTGTGATCAGTCCCTTATTAGTAGTATTGTGTGATTGCGTGTTTTTAATAATTATAGTGGATTTTGCTAAAGTGTCCTTTAAAAATGTTATTGTAAATTTTACTTTCACTTGTTGTAGATGTGTAAATAATACAACTTGTTTCTCCATATTTTTGCAAATTTGATAGGTGATAACTTATTTGCTCTAATTTATTCAATCTGTTCTAATTTATTTGAACATTGCTGAATTTTTCCATCTTCTGTCTATAAGTCATCCATATCTTTTTAATGAATGCCTTGTGTGCATTATTTCTGCAAATTTTATTAGTATGCTCTTTTTATTATTGATTTTTTAAAGTTTTTTATATAGTGACATATTACTATTTATCTGCCCCTTATGTTGTGTTTTTCCCAATTATTTTCATTTATATTTTATTATGATATTTATATATATTTTGATGTAGTAAAATCTATAACATTTTGTTATGGTTTCTTTCTTACTTTCATTTTTAGAATAAAGAGTTTCCCCACCTTATGTTTAGATATTCACCCATAATTTTTTTCTTTTTATTAAAAAATATTTTGCTTTCTATTCTCTCTCTAATTATATAGCTGTATAATCTATATTGTGAGAAAAAGGTCTAAATGTCTTTTTCAAATAGCATACCAGTTAATCCACTGTTACTAATTCAATGATTGATACATTCCTCTCCCATACTAAAATGATATAATAACTGTAGGTTGAACAGTCATATAAATCCTTACTCTTCCCAGACTTGTTAGTTTCTTGCTCTGAACTATGTATTCTGGTACCAGTGCCATAAACAATTTCTGCAACTTTTTAGTTTTCTAATATATTTAATATCCAATTGTGCATGTTTTTCCTTAATAATATCATTTAAAATTTAACAGTCCTCCCCTGTTTATTATCTACCATGGCCTTTAGATGCATTTTGTCAGCTTCCCAAAGTATAATCTAATTGTGATTTTGATTGGAATTAGGGTATATTTATAGATTAAAGAGAGAGGATTGATACTGTTACACTATTTGGTCTTACCATCTAGGAACATTGTATGACTCTTCATTTATGTGAATTTTTAAAAAATATAGGTTCTCAAAACTCAATTTTGAAAATGCCCTGTAGACTAGGACAGAAAGCTAGCTTATATAACCTGCATCTTAGTGTTGAGGATTAGTTGGTTCATTATCTGACTCGTTTGGGCAATTTGACAACTGTAAAAACAAGGAACAAAGACAGCACCAGACACTTGGTAAGGACCTTTAACATTTAGCTCCCAGTGTTCTTCACATGTTCACAGTTGCACTATTCTCCTGGGCCACTTTGGGCTTTTATCCTGACAAAGGTACCCTGCTTGAGTTTTGCTCCTGTTGTTGAAGAACCTGGAGTCTCCCTTGTGAATTGCAGCATGTCAGCACTTCACTAATTAGAAGAGACCTTACAACTAAAAAGAGCCAGGGAATGGCTGGGATTTCAAACAGAGAGCTAATTTTTAAGTACAAAATGTAGCCAAAAAACTCTTAAGTGGTAAGATTCTCTATCTTGGCTGTTAGTATTCCCAGATACACCTACTCATACACACACACACACACACACACACACACACACACACACACACACACTTTGCTGTTTGAATTTTTGAAGTAGGAACATTTTCATTGTTCAGAAGAGAAAAAGAACTTTACTTGCATTACCATATCACTTCATCTTATTTGAAAATTAGAGATGTTTAAAAAAGTTTCCTTATTCAGTTAGGGAAACATGACGATCATTGGACTGATAGACTTTGGAGAGAAGTTGAAAGTGAGAAAATCCAAATTCTGAAGGAAATATTTTACCAGTGATGGAGAAAATATTAATGGTTACTTCAAAGAATAGAATTTCATTGCCTAGATTGCCTTGCATATGTTTTGGGAGATCTAATTAAGCTTATTTTAGGGGTCTTCATAATAGCCTTATGAGATAGAATTAAGCTGTGAGGAAGGATATCAAATTAGTGGTCACCAGAAAGGAAGGAGGAAGGGTGGTAGGTAACTCTGGTACAGGGGGACAGTGGCATGGTGGGTAGAATTGCACTTTTAGTCGTGAACTTAATGTTGATTTATAATGCTGTACACATTAAACCTATAGAGTGTTATGAACCAGTATTTAATAAAATGAATTTATAGTAGATTTCACTCTCTGCAAATAAGTTTCAGGATTCTTGTTTGATCTCTGTAATACCATTGTGTAGGTGTTGACAAGGATAGTGCTGGTGAAGAAAGGAAAGAGAGACAACATTTCTGGAATGGTGGAGTAAGGACTTCCTTAAATCTGGGTGAACCTCAAAAATATGCTAAGTGAAAGAAGTCAGTCATTAAAACTACATGTTATGTGATCCCATTTGTATGAAATACAATACTTGTATATGAAATGTGTTTGCTATTTGTATGAAATAGGATATTAAATATATAAAGATAGAAAGTAGGCTGCAATTACTTCAGATTTGTTCTAACAATTAAATGGTTTCCTAAGTGTAGGGCAGGTTGTGGGGGGAGAATGGGGAGTGACTGCTTATGTGTAGAGTTTCCTTTTTGGGGTGATGAAACTTTTCTATATTTAGATTGTAAGGATGGCTTCACAACTTGTAAATGTAATAAAAACTACCTAATTACACAGGTTGGGTGAATTTTATAGCATGTTAATTAAATATCAATGAAAGTTTTTTAAAACGAGGGAACAGAATAAGCATTCCCCAGAGCAGGCATGATTGAGCTCCTGATACCGTGTGTCTTGAGCAACTACTCTGGATCTTATTTTCTTCATCTGTAAAAATAAGAGTAATAATGTCAGCTTAGAGGGTTGTTCTCATAATTAAATGAGATAAATTTAAAGTGCTAATTCAATAAAACCACAGATCTATGAACAACTAATCTTTGACAAAGGAGCAAAGAAAATGCAGTGGAACAAGGACAGTCTATTCAATAAATGGTGCTGGGAAAACTGGACAGCCACATGCAAAAAAATGAAGCTAGACTACTACCTCACACCCTGCACAAAAGTCAACTCAAAATGGATAAAAGACCTGGATGTAAGACCTGAAACCATAAAATGTA